>BSBK01003955.1:600000-787500 GCA_027943335.1 Chamaecyparis obtusa
GGGAATGACTCCAGACTCTGTTCAGGACACTTGTTATAAATGTATGACAATGGAAATGGAAGACCGAAATGTTTATCCCAACATCATATCAATGGAGCTATTAAATGAATACAAATGTAAAACAATATTAAATAAACACACAAAAACAAAGGCATTCAGCCTTACTACATTGCCCTCCTATCAACAAGATCTTGTGTTTGAATTATATTTGCTCCCAGAGCACCATGCACAAGAAGCTATGAAGAATGGAGATTAAAAGATCATATTAAATTTGAACCTCACAAAAGTATGATGAATGAAATAAGAGAGAGAGAGAGAGAGAGAGAGAGAGAGAGAGACCGGAAATGAATTTATAGCTTTCCTCATAAGAAATCCTGGCATCATGATGAATGTGGGGTAAAAGAGAAATGGAGATTATGAGAGTTTATCCCACATTTATTGAGTGAGTGCAATTGGTGAGGTGAATGGGTTATAAATAGAGTATGAATAGGATGAGTTTATGAAGTGGTAGGGATTACGGATAGGAAGAGTCTACGTAGATTAGAAACTCATTAAATAAGTGTATTAATTTACAAATTGATTTAATGATAGAAGACAAAAATAATGAATTGATTAAATAGACAATAATAACCATTTAATTAATAGACAAAGCAAATTAACATCAATCCGCTTGTCTAATTTTCCTGCATGCACAAAATATAGATTTGTAATGAAATTTCCAAAATTGATACTAACTAAGAAACATTCAATGCTGATGAATTGGTAGGTTTCTTGGGGATCACCAGCTGCCCCATCCTATCATATTGTTGCAAAGGGGGAAACTAGGCAGCAAATCTCTTAGGAAGAAATGAGTTAGATAGCTTCAAAACTAAGCTGTTAGATAGCTTCAACTGGTCTACTTATTTTGGGTATTGTTGCCCCAAATTTTGAAATTTTTTAAGTGCAAAAGAAAATTCCTCATTCATATTCTCTTCAGCTCACTCTTTCCCTCTGTTGTCAGGATTTTATGTCATTTTGAAAACAATCAGCAACCCTGCCAACTAAATGGTCCCAAAGTTCGTAAAGTCCCTGGCTTCGTCGACTACACTGTACCAAGCTATCAGGAAGTCAGACAGATCCATGAACTTCCATACCTTTCAGAACAATTAGAGAATGTGTTGACTTCGCCGACTGTACAGTGGTTCCCGCTTCCCGTGAGTCCTTGATTGTCAGTTAGTCGAGGTCATCATAAAACCTTTACCTCAAAATGCAAGTTTACACCATGCACCGACTTCCTGACTATATCAAGTTGCATATCTTTCAAAGCACAATCTTTTCAAATCCTGGGAAATGTAAAAAACCTTAAATGGCAAGTGTGATGAAGTAAATTGATGAGGTAATAAAACGATTTTGGAAATGAAGAATTATTATTAGTTGTCGCCAAAATTAAATGAGCTTTAAAGCTCTATCTACAAAGAAAAGGTGGTGACGCTTTTAATTCAATCTTCCCCATAACAACAGCTAAAAAGACGATTTTCTTAGGATGTGGCTCCCTGCAAATGGAAAAATTTTGCATGATGAGTCGATGTTTGTTGTTCAACCTGACTTGAATTGGCCACAGAGGGAACAAGAAGACACTGTTTCTCAGCTACTCTCAGTTGCATGGAAGGAGAAAACTAGCTACACAGAGTATCAAAGGACAACCTTCATATTGGAAGAAGAGGAAAGATAAACCGAGCTTCATAATCTCTTCATGGAAATGCAGCTTGATGCAGCTAGGAATCCTGTACCCAGAGCAGGTTAATTTCTTTTTGTTTGCAAACGCAAGACACTTAATCGTTTTTAGTATGATAGCAACAAATTTTCAAATTTAGATTTGTCTTTCTATTTCATGATCTTTTCTTGTATTGTACAAGTCACTTTCCATTATTAAAAGAAACCATTTTGAAATGTATATAAATGCTTTTTGGAAAACAAGACAAAATATAGGAGGATAGAAGAACTAAGGCAGGAACGAAAATTGGAAAATAGTTCTCAGAATTCTGGAATATAATCATTTTGTAAAGGAACATTTGAAATTTGTATCACTCTGCTTTGGCATCTAAGTAATCTAAAGGCATGTATATACTTCAAAACTATATGTTTATATCTTATTTGGCTATGAAATAGAATGAGTTATTTCAAATTTATTCATATGATGCCCTCTCGTTCAATGCGGTTATACAAATGCTTATATTGGAAACTTTGGGTTTTGGAATACTTGCTTCTCTAGAATTGAGCTATTAAAATCTCACTTTGTTTATATGTTACATTGACAAGGTGGGCTTTGCGTCATTTTCTTGTTTTTCCTCTGCTCCTGAACGAACAAATCATTTTTGCATCTTTAACATGTCTATGCTTGGGTGTTAGTGTGCCTTTTCTACTTTCTAGTTAAAAGCATACCCCAAAAAACACCAAATTTTATCACAAGAGGGACTTGTACCTCTAAAATTCAGAGGAAAGTTGTCAATTCACGAACTTCTCCAACTATTGGTTTTTAGTTTGTTTTTAAATCTCAGGTTAGGGAGTCTTTTTAGAAGCTACTTAACAAGGACAAATTTTGAAACTAATAGGTACTTAAGCTTTAGTTCGAGTGAAAGACTACCTCCTCTACCACTATTAAATTTTACTTAGCTCTAGATACAACTAAGGAATTGTCTAATTGGTATTGTATTGATGATATGGGAAGAAACATGATTTATCATATTCAAGGATTCTTTCAAAATCCTGCTATGATGTGTAAGGGATGAGTGAAGAAAACTTAGATTTGTGGTTGAATTGCATCGCTTCTGTGTTTTTAATTTACATTTTGTCTGCAGCTGAGAAAATCTCAAGCGGATTTTCTTGTTTACAATCAATATTTAGTTTCACAACCATAGACCTTAGTGGTAATTGTTATTGTTCTAGCCTAAGTTGCCAATTCGGGTTCAAGTTCAAGTTCGGGTTCGAAGAACTAGTTCACCGGTATGGCAAAATTTTGAAAAGGGGTTTGGGTTCGTTTGTACAAACACATGTAAAAATTATATATATACATATTTATGCAGCCTAGAAGCATAAGTTAAGATTAGAATGTCACATATAATCATAAAAACTTTTAAACAACAAAAACATCATAAACTTGTAATCATAGCATCATGAATCATGATCCTAGTATCATATACTTCAAGTTCAACATCAAAGATTCAAATTCAAAACATTAAAATGTATAGTGATAAATCATAACATCAAGTCTAAGTATCATTGTTTCAAGTTCAAGTAATGGATTAAAAACTTATTGATATTCTTCTTATGCATCATCATCATCATCATCATCCTCACCATCATCTTCTTCTTCTTCTACATTGGCATTAGTTGATTAACAAACAGAGCTAAGGCCAATGGGATCAACTGCACCAATAACATTATTGGTATCAAAATCTTCAAATTTATCAAGTGCAAGCTGAGAAATGGAAGCATCCAAGTCTGCAAGCTCTGCATTTATATATCACGTCGTCGTCTCCCCTTCTCTGTATTCTTTATTCTTGTGTGAGAGGAGACACAAGTTGCAATGCACTTATACCAAGTTCTCCACTCTTTTTGATTGCAACTTATTGCGCTTTATTGTGTGGATGAAAGAATATGTGCTCCAATTTCTTGTTGATGTAGATGAACTAGCAACCTATGATGACAAGACAAAGTTAACAATTAAAATAAAATTATTAATCTTATAAAATAAAAATTACTAGCAATTTGTGAAGACAAAGTAAACTAAAAAATTTTAAATAAAACTTACTTGTGATATAATTTTGATTGCAAGGGGCGGCAACGTTTGGAATCATTGGCCATGGAGGTACTGCCAACTATGAGCATCATTCCTAAACCGATGACGAAGGGCATCATTACTTAGACCTCTTGCATTCACAAACTCTATAAACTCAACCGTAACCAAATCTCGCATATCATCATCAAGAAAGAGTCTTTCAAATGCTGCCTTGTACCCATCAAACACTTCTAAATCTATATATAGTGGCAACCTTCCTAGTAGATCAATATATTGGGTACTATAATATTTGGAAGTCAATGCATAGGCAAGCAAATGTAGAGTGGCCATCTTATTCCATCGTTCTACAACAATTACTTCCAATTGTTTGAATGTCTCCTAAGGATCTTGCTCTTTTTCATTTACAATTTGCTTGATTTTCTCAAACATTGAGTCTATGCCATCATAGACCTCTCCAAGGCAAGGCCTATCCATGTCAGTGTACCGAAGCATGCTCATAATGGGCTCAGAGAACTTAAGGAGATACTCCACTCGTTCCCATCATGAGTCATTCAATATCCTTTGCTTTATTTTGGTTGCCCCCTCAATGTTGTTTTGCCTCCATATAGACCAATTATTGTTGATTACCATATTGCAAAGTGCCACTTTCACTTGCACAGTCGTATCAGGAAGATTAAGTTTGATGCAAAATGGGTCTCTGCAACCTATAACATAAATTAGAGCAAAAAAATACAACTATTAGAGACATACTTCAAAAAAGAATACACATTACACAATCAAATTATGAAAATCAGAAATTGTAAAATACTAGTTTTATTTTTTAAAATCAAATTACTACTTCAAGTTCAAGTTCAAGTTCACTTACCTTCAATAGCTCCAAATGTGACAATAATCTGAAAATTTCTTGAGTCATGTGGTGGTTTGTGACGAACATCTAGATGTCCTCAACCTCTCCATACACCTCTTTGATCCACCCAATCTTTTGTAGCATAAGATTGGATGAGTGGACCACACAAGGTGTACAAAAGATATGTTGATATCCCTCTTCAACCAACAAGCCAGCAGCTCTACAATTCTTTATGTTGTCTATTATGACTTGGACAACATTTCTAGCTCCCACTTGTTCAATGGTAGAGATTAGAATATCAGCAATAAATGGCCCATCTTTTACTTGCCCCTCGCAATCCAAAGATTTCAAAAACATTGCCCCTTTAGGGCAGACCGCCATGATATTGATCAAGGGGCAATTTCTCGCATCTTTCCACTCATCTAAAACAATTGATACCCATGTCTCAATCCATAAATCCCTTATGGGCTTCAATGCATCGTCAATCCCCTGACCTCTCTATCCAACAAGGTGGTCCATACTCTCTCATAATCGGGGCCCTTATACCCTCTTGGAGCTTCATTGGCACTTTTCAACATCTTCTTCTAGTATGGGGAGCGAACAACACTAAAAGACAACCCATTTGCATATAAGCATCTTGCCACATCAATGTCGGCAATTTCCCAACTCTCATTTTGAAATGCAGTTTCCAATAGTCCCTTTCTTTTGTGTGTAATGGGTGCTTTAATTTTAGTATCAAGGTCAGCTGAGGTATTATAAAAGGGGTGGTCTTCTATCACAATATTTGTAGAGGGGGGATGCATTCCCTTTGCTTTTTTTAGTTTTACTGCCAATGGTTATATTTTGTCTACATGTTTCTCTCTCTTCTGCTTCTTCATGCTTCGCAATATATCTTAATGCTATTTCATTTGGTATAGGTGCACCTTTTTTTTCCAGGGCATTTCGTGACTCCTCTTCCAAGTATTCCACACAAATGGCCTACCACCCAATAATATGAACTATTCCTTTCTACATCACAATTTTGACATTTCCAACGAAATGCACCACCTCCTGAAAGGGGTCTTACAATATCAACATACTTCTACCAAAGAGAACCTGAATGGAGTTCTATTCTTTGTTCAGTATTGCCTACAGAAGAAGAGGTAGATGCCATTGTAGTCCCTTTTCCTTTGGCAAGAGATTTTATATATATTCAATATAAAACAAGAGAAAGAAAAATTCTATAAAAAAAAAATAGATAATCTTATGGACAATGAAAGAGAATGAAAAAAATTAAAAACTTAAATAAAAACAAAATCAAATGGAAAAAGAACTTACATTTTTCGCTCATTATAATAAGCTTGCAAAGTTGTAGGAATGAGGCACAAACACTTGATGAAGATCCACAAATCAATCTTCCAACTCCTTGCACAACCGATCTCTTGCTCAACCACCTATTTGCTCCACCTCAATAGAAAATAACTTATTTGCACACGACAAATGAAAGTTAGAAGCCGACACAAGCCTTTAGAATACACTTTTTAGGGTTGTGGATGTCAAAAAACTAAATTTGGCAAAAAAACTGAGCTGGGCGTCAAAAACTGTGGCGAGCCCACCGTCATTCAAACTTGGTCCGTCCAAGTTCGCCCGGGTCTGCCCAGTTGCGACCTGGGGGTGGCCTGGTTTGAACAAGCCCCCTCTGGTCCAGACCCAGGCCAGACCCACAGGCAGACTGAAACAGGACCACAGACCAGTTTGCACCCAGGCTGGTCCGGGGGGGTCTAGAGACAAACTGGGTAACTCAGGTTCTAGCCATTCAATATAAGTTTGGAGCAAATTTTCCAGCCTCCTTGAGAAAGACTCATATGGCGTCCAGCTTATGACTTAAGGGTTCAGCTGGCCTCAAGACTTAATACCTCTGTTGGTAGAAGAAATAGATGGTTAACAAATGTAACACTAAAGGAAACATAGTTGGAAAGGTTTCAGTTCAGAAAGGCAATTGCATACATGAAATTTGGTCACCATGAAATTCTTCAGTGGCTTTTAATTTCAACTCAATTGGATTTTTCATGGGATGCTCGAGCTGTCAAATGTAGTTCTTATAAAATCATTGAATCCATGATTCCAGACTCTGTCAGCATAAGGACAAGAGAAACACTTGGACAGAAGCCAAAATTATGCGACACAGCATCTGGTAAATGATTTTCCAAAGAAATAGCTTAAGAGTTAAAAACTATCTAGGTGGATGCTTGGAATAAGACCCATCCTTTACAATGTCAGACATTGACTGCATACAGTCAAAAATAATCAAGCATATTTCAATGTCTTTGGACCTTCAGCAAACTAACGATTCAAACATCCACTGCAAGTCAGCAGTAAAAAATAACAACAAATCAATCAATATAATGGGGATTGGGAACCTGGCTTAAAGGCTAGGAGGATTCCATGTTCTGTCATAGGAGACAATTAACAGTAGAGTACTAGCCTCTCTTAATAGAAGTTTGATGCAACAAAATTGAATTGTATCTACCTGTAATCTTGTATTACTCGGTGCATATTTTGTCAGAAAAGGGAGTGGTGACTAGTTTTATATATATTCTATCTACCCGTAATCTTGTATTATTCGGAGCATATTTTCTCAAAAAAGGGAGCGATGACTAGCTTTATATATATATATCCATCTACCTGTAATCTTATTTTATTTGGAGCATATTTTGTCAAAAAAGGGAACAATAACTATTGTATACACACACACATACAAAAACTCTTTCTCTCTCCTCTCCTAGTATACATGCACACGAAAAAAAAAGGAAAGAAAGAAAAAGAAAACAAAAATTTGCATATATGATCTCTAGAAAAACTCTGAAACTACTACTCAATGCTGTAAAATTGATTGTCAGCCAACATAAACATAGTAAAAAAGAAACGTAAGAATATGACAAGGATAACGATGAAACAATAGTGTGAAACATCAAAACAGAATGACTGCTATGCAGCAGCCTTAACTCTCACAGCTTACAAAGCCAAGTCCAAGCCTACTCTACTAGTAAAACAAAAAAATATTTAAAAATTGCATAGAACAAACATGAAATATTTAAAGCTTCAGAAAAGAAAATTAAACATGACAAATGATTAGAAACTACCTTCAAATATAAAAATGTAACGTTATTTACTTACAGGGCACCGTAGATTAACTGTAACTGACTCAGCTACAACTTCCAAGTCACTGTCACTGTCATCAGCCTTCCCAAATGATGCACCACCGCCAACACATCGACAAACACGAGCTAGGGCCTCTTCAAAAGCCTCCCCTTCTAATTGATCAGGGATCCTGCTCATCACCTGCAATTGATTTTGATTTCACCAATTATGGAATTTTGAAGATAATATTATCAATACTCAAGAAATGGGTTTCCATCGTAGATTTGTAAGTTTACAGATTCTTTACAGATCAAGAAAATAATAGATTTATTGATAAAAAAATAAATAAAACATAAAAAGAACAAAATATTCTGAAGTTTTAACAAGAAAAAGCTGTTTAGATTAGACGCATTAAATTGAACTTCATGTGTTAAACTCCTGCTTAACAGTGATTGTGATGTTTATGCTCAGGAGACATGTTTGAAACATCCCTTCTTTCACAATTGTTACCTTAGGAACTTGATATTAAATATAGAAGAAGTCTTCGCTTACATTGTCCAACTTAAGCAGTGATGCAGCAGTACACATCTTGATTTAAAAATGTTAAACAACTACTGAGTCATCCTTCCATGAAGTGTCCAACATTATAAAATAAAGTCTACAAACATGAGCTTATAAAAACCCGTTTTAATTTGCCATTGAAATTTTACCCCAATATATTGTTTTTATATTCGTGCATAAAATCTTGTTCTGCTAATGAGTGTGTATGATTTGGGGTCTGAACATATTTTGCTGTTTGTTGCGCTCTTTATATATATATTGCATATGCATAACAACAAGCACAGTGCAAAAGTTTTGCAGTAATAAACACAGTAAGAACATACAAGGTACAGACAAGCTCTAACCTTTATATTGCACATCTCAGATACATAACAAACTGTCCATGAAATTGCAAACCTACAGATTGCAGCAACTCAGAAATAGAAATGAAAAGAACACAGTAAAGACCTTGTTCTGAGAAAAGTAGCTTACGCCAAGGCAAGATTAACATCACAGAATATTACACCCAAAGGAATACTTCAGCATATTATTATGAGCAAACACAACTTGCAGTAGCATCTCACGCCATGATGGAGAGATAAGAAAGTCATGCCACCAATACAGCAACAACAGATCTCCAATATCCACAATTTTACCCAACAGAGTGCACTTGCAACCAGGCAAGGCGTCCCTATAATTGAATACTTGCAAATAACCAAATCTCTACCAATTTGTCCCTAAAAGAATCCCTCACAAACTAAGTCACAAGGTTCGAATTCGAATTCGAGTTCGGCAACCATAAAATTCGGATGAAGTTCAACAAGGATAACGTTTCAGGAAAAAATTTGAAATAAATTTGCCTTACATAATTTTATTTATTTATAAAATATAACTATATAAGTAATATATTGATTAAGATATCAAAATAGTTTATATTTTATTTTAAAATAAAAATTGCAAATTTTAAATAATAATTTTATCAACAACTATTATTAAAGATTAAACTCCAATTTGTAAATGATAACTTTATAAACATCTATTATTAAACATATTTTATATATGCTTATAAGATTCACTTTAATAAAATTATAATATAATATAACATAGTATAATTTGATTTATTATTTATATATTTCATAAAAAATATTTATAAACTGTAAGTTATAAAATATGTCGAATTAAAAAAAAAATCCTACAAAACTAAAATAAAAACAAATCAAAGACATAGTCTTTGAGGACTGGTCAGGACACAGCATGGGAGAACCTGGGAAATAAAACATAGAGAAATCCACTCGCTTGGACAGATTCCCATGGATTTTAAATTACCTGGACAGATTTCCACAGATTTCAATTCGCCTTGGACACAATTGCCACAGATTTCCGTCTCACTCCGACACAACACACAGCCTAGCAGAATCAAACTTTAGATTAGAAAGGTAACTTGAAAACTTAAAAAAAAAAATTTGTATTCAAGTCTTTCATTATTAATTTGTAACTTTAATGATTAATCATTTTGTATTTTTCAATTGTAGGTGTTGGAGCCCAATGGGGTATCTTGGTTAGAGTTCTCTGCTTGGTAGATGGGGATCAAACCCCAATGGGGTATCTTTATGAGGCCATGGATAGGGCCAAGGAGTCTCAAAAATTGCTACAAGGGAGACAGCCTCAAATTTGACCCCATATGGGATATTATTGATAGGAATTGCAACAATCAACTCCACCAACCCATTCATGCAGTAGGATACTTCCTCAACCCTATTTTTTACTTCTCGCCATCCTTACCGGATCCCAATAAAAAGGTCATAGCGGGCCTCACTACATGCATCCAGAGGATGATACTTGATGTTGAGATGAGAGACCTCATTGTGTTCGAATTGAACACTTACCAAAATGCAAGGGGCAAGCTATTCTATTCTAACTTGGCCAAGAGAGGAAGAACCACTCAAACCCAAAGTATAATACTTGGAATTTTAGAGTCTTTCACATCCATGACACGTAGATAAAAATTAAAATATGGTTTCACCTTGCTTTCTAACTCTCCGATATTTTATTTTGTAGATGCTTGGTGGCATAATTGGGGTGGAAATGTCCTAAGTCTGCAAAAATTTGCCCTCTGAATATTATGTCAGCCTTGTAATTGATCCAGTTGTGAGCGTAATTAGTGCTTGTTAGAGACCATCCACACGAAGAAGAGGAACAAATTAGAGCAAAAACACCTAAATGATCTTTGTGCAATATAACCTTCGGTTACGCACAAGGACGGTAGAGGAAACACCAACTAGTCCACTTGATTTGGATGACATAGATCCTTATAGTGATTGGACATCACAAGAGCAACCTCCATTGTTTATAAAGGACGAGATCTATGATTTGGAGAGGCAGGCTATGGAGGACGGGGGTGGATTAGGACTGGATGACATTGAGGAGGATGAGAATGATGAGGATGATGAGTCATTGCCAATGCCAGCACCATCTACATCCAGGATGGAAGTCGAGTCACAACCAATTGTGTCGAGTGACAAGGTGCAACCACAACAAACTCCTAGGACTAGACCCACTACCCCTCCTGTAGTTTTTTTGGGCCTTGGCGAAATGATGCCAAGTACGAGTATTTCAACTATACCAAGAAGCATCCATATGCTCTCGGAGTGCTCTACCAACTAAGCTATTGGCCCCTCTATAACCAGCCCATCATTGGTCTGAGTGTGGCTTATTTCCAACATCCCCCCTAAGCCACACTACAAGTGCTTGGGACTCCTAGCCTGGCTAAGATACCACTTGTTGAGTTGCTGCTCATTTGGACCAGCTAGGACTTGAACCTAGGACCATCTATTTTCTATTGGAGTGCTCTATCAACTGAGCTGCTGGCTCCTCTATGGCCAGCCCATCATTTGTCTAAGTGTTTATTTCCAACATCCTTATCATTGAATACTTGCAAATATCCATAATTCCGTCCAAATTTGTTTCTGAAAAGAACTTCACCAATTTGACCAACACATTTGTAAAAACACTGTGAAACACCAAAATGATATCTCCAACTCAGGCTAGGTCGAATATTTCAACTGCTGAAACCAACAATCCATAGAGGTTTTTGTCCTAGGGTTACAAGCTTCAAGAAGCTCTCAAAATAAGAAAAGCTGCTACACACTTTTTTAAGGTTTTCCCTCTCCTTTTAATTTAAATTTGAGCTTAGGGTAATAAAAAGGTGATTTTATCAAAATTAAAGTCATTTTATAAACTTTATCAAATTAAATTAAATAATATTAACCTTGTAATATACTTTTATAGATAATTTCAAATAATTAAATCATAATTCCCTTTATCTTGACTATAGCCTATGGGAGTTAAACAGGCCAATAAGTGCTCCTCAAGCAGCAATGTGAAAGGGAACATTAAATGAATTTATAAGCCATCTTGGAAAATATACGCCACCATGTATCATGACTTATCCATTTCACTAATCTACAGAATATTACAACAAAATCTCCTAACTGTGTCAACCCATTTAATAAGCATCAACTTCAGAGTGTCCAATAACTTTCTTATAGCTCTGTATTTGTGACACCTACACCGATTTTGGCTAACAAAAGAAATTTGATCCAAATCCCATTACAACAAGAATGGGAAAGATAGTGGAAAAAATAATAAACCTATATTATAGATGAACATCACAACATTAAGACATGTTGCAAACCAACTAATACAAATAGAAAAAGGCACAAAAAACTAAAAAGACATTGGATTAAATAATATGCCCTGTATCAAAGATGAACAATACAAAATGTAAGAAATTTAAAATTTTGCAAAATAAGTAATACAAATAGAAAAAATGATATATTCAATGCTGCTAAATCATTGAAATTGACTGCAAGATATGCAATAAAAGGCCCCAGTCGTGATTGAAGGTAGTATGTATTCTTCATCGTGAATGACTTCTAAGAGTACACTTCTTGTACAATGAATTTAAATTTTGCATAATGTTGATGTAAATCCCCTACACAGACTCCACCAAAAGCTTCCATTTCATCAACGCGTGTCAAAGAACCAGTGGTTACTGACTCAACGGTTAAATGTTCACAACATGGTTGAAAATAGAAGGGAGACAACAAAAACTGAATTACCATTTCAAGGGAATATCAGCATTATGAAAACCTCAGACATCTAGGGAAGCTATATGGAAGGAAGGAACTGAAACCATATTCTAGAAACACTATCCAAGATGCTCATATAAATGGAAAGGGCTTTAGAAAGTTGAAGTATCAAACACTCATTGCAGCAAGGTTTGAGTATCCTACAGTCCAGAATCCATCACATATCTTCTCCAGTAAATGGACAGAAAAGACACATTGCCCAATATCCTATACAGCCTCAAGATCTGAGAAGCTAAGCACCAGGCCACTAGGCAGAACCCTGAAAACAAAAATTGAATCATCACCACATGATGACTAATTTGAAACACTCAACATTAAAGGAGCCTACCGCACTTAACTTTTCACTTCAAATATAAAATATAACAAGAAATAAGGGATCATCAACAAAACTTCATCAGGAAATCCACGCCAAGCACGCAATAAAAATATAAAAATTATGAGGCAGAATATCTACCATATTTTCATTAACTTGGGTTGATCACTGTACAATGAGCAGATACATGTACATATGATAGCATAGATCACTACACATGATACAGTTGTTACTCATGCCCCAACTGGGAAATTAGAGTAATACATAAAGCATCATTAACGATACCAATTGAATCCACAATAATAATTTATGATCCATTATAATTATAATTAAGATATAATTTACTAAGCACACCAACTAAACCCTACTACTCACACAGACCCTTGTTCAAAATCAAATTTGAAGAATAAAAACTCCTCACATCCTTGTCCAGTCATTCTGCTTTATCCACGAGTACTTCTGACCTTGGAATTTTTAGTCATATTCCTTACTTATACTTTCCCAGGGTATTCTGAACTGATCTCAAGCACTTATTACTAGAAGCCCATACACATAATTCACGACTTGTAAAAGGAATATTTTTGTAATATAGTTGCTGCTCACAGTACAATTCCCATTAAAATATAAAACTACCTATGGAAAGGAAGGAAATCCAACCCAAGCAGGTCTTCCGTGTCTGCAGCCATAGAAATTAAACTAGCTCACAAAGCCCTAGCCAATAGCTTTCATCCACTCTTGCTATAGCACCAATTTCCCTAGCTATAGCAATCATCTAGAAGCAGAAGAAAATGTGTGCAGTATTCACAACACTCTCTGTTATACTTTACCCCAGTACAAAACATATCAGGAGACAATAGATACGTGAAGTTAGAAACCATATAGCAGCAAAGGCATCAACTTGAATATATAGCCAACAGTATTAAACTGTCATGAACATTCCTGTGCATAAAATTTCTCCAGTTGAAATGTAAGGACTATTTCAGTCTTCAGAGAAACAAACATAATCTTAATCATATGAGAAGGTAATACCTGTGCAATTGTCTGACGGCGCATAATTCTAACACCTAGAACAAAAGACCGAGGGTCATATGCTTGCAACGATAATCTATTTGCTCCTTCTCTGATGCATGCTGTAATCTACAATACGTTAAACGAAAGCAGATTACAAATTGAAAAAAAAAACAGTTAATATAAACAAAAACCATTAAGGCACTGGGCATTTCAAGAATTATGTTGAGGAAGAACACAAAATGACTCCAAAGTATCACACAATGCAGCACCATAGAGTGTATGCAAAATGGGCAAAAACAGCTCAGAGCTTTAGAGTGCTAGAAAATGAGATGAGCAAAAAACTAGTAAAATGTAGCATTTTAAGATGTTAAAAGAAACCCACCCCAGGACCATCATCGCGACCATTGGCTCCAAGTAACTGAGCACTCGGTCTGTTTGTAACCTTAATAGATATTCCTGCACCAAAAAATAAAACTCGTATAAGACTTTGACATAGCCATATAAGAACAGAAAACTAAAAACTAAAATTCTAACTCTGCATCTTCTCAAATATATGGAAAGGTACTATGACAGCAAAATTAAGGTTTGTAAAAAATTTGGGCACACATCCAAATACAAAATTATGTGTATCTGAACTTTTAAAGCAAGATAACCATATAAAAGTCACTTCAGTACTACTTCAGATTATCGATGTAGAAGTGTTTTTAATCTCTAAAATAAGTAATCCGGGCTTAGAAGTAAATCATACTTGAACTGCAATATAACATCAAAATAGCACCAGCTCAGCATTCAAGCATGTTCCTAGAGACTGAATCTTTAATAGATTGTAAATCCTGGGCATGCATTTTCTACTTTACTAGCAAGTTCGGCTTCTAAACAGTAAAACTAAAAATAGATAATCTTGGTTCAAGACACATCTCTCCCACTGCAATCTATAATCTCTATTTTCTCTCTGTTCCATCTTATTTCTTAATGAGAAGATCACTTACAACAATTCAAAATATATTGTATCCTATTACACCAAATTTGTAACCACTGAAAAACTCCAACACTGCAGATAGCAAAATTGTAAAAATAACACAATATATGCAAGAAGATATATATGATGATCATAATGAACTTGTAATAACAAAAAGATATAAAGTTAATATGCCTCAAAGAAGAACAATTAAAGTCCTAAAAAAAAAAGTCAGCATTGGTGGGTTAGATCATACCATTTACTCGAAGATCAGCATTTTGTGGCCAGTGCATCCTAAAAGGTACTTTATCATTTAGGAGAATACACCATACCTAAGAACACATCATTCAAGAAAATAATTGTTTTTAAGATACCTCACAGAAAAACCCAAATTTAATTGCCTTGCACAACCATTTGTTCCTAGCCATGTCTTAGTCATGCATATATGTAAAATTCCACCCGATGTATTCGGCAGACTAGATAAATGTATTCCCTTCATTAACAAATATTTACATCCAACACATTTGCAGATAAACTTGAATAATGAAACATAGAAACATGGAAGCAAAATATTGTTACCAAAGTTATGTATTCCCTTACTAACAAATATTTACATCCAGCATATTGGCAGATAACCGTGAATAATGAAACACAGAAACATGGAAGCACAATATTGTTAGCAAAATTTTGAAAATTTAATAGATGCAGGAGAAGAAGACGAGCCATATGGTAAACCAAATATTCTATGCCATACCAAAATATGTGGGGAACTAGTCCATTTCAAGAAAATCATAAATCACACAAAACCATAAATCAAAGGACATTGAAGAATACCAGCATTGTTGCCAAGAGACTAGTATTAGTCCGCCAATTTTTTTAAAAACAATACAAGTACTTCAAGACAACATGTATATAATTTGCTAAAAATAAGAAAATGTAAAATTTTGAATATATAATAAATAAACATTAAAAAAACTACAAAATTAATTTGTAATTTATAAAAACTTTCTAGTACTTGTAATTTAAATTAATGTGTACTTTTAGTTTATAACACTTTAAATTTAAATTTAACATTATATATTATTTAACTTTTATATATTAAAGAATAGATAGTATAAGTTATAATTTTAAATTTTAAAATTGAAAGTTAGAACTTTAAGTTTATAACTAATTAATTTTTTAGTCAAATGAAATTGTAAAAATTGATAATTTATAATCCTACAAGATTACATCGTAAGTTTTCATGATTTAACTTCAATTTAGTAAGTTTCACATAAAACTTTTAAATCTCTAACCTAATCTTATGAATTTATAATTTTACGGGTCTACATTACAAGTTTTAAAAAAAATTGTAAATGTCCTCAATTTAACCTAAGCATTTTCCTTTAAAATTCTATATCTATCTCTACAACCATTGCTTACAAGAAACAACAAAATAATAAATTCAATGCTCTCTAGCCACATTAAATGGCATCAACTAAGCATTTCATTCAAAGTATCTATGCAATCATTTCATCAAATCTTCATACACCACAATGTGCACCTTATGTGCCAAGCACAACATGTACTCTCAAAACTGTTTGTGTGGGCACACTAGGGATCCCCCACATCCATTTTCTTTACTGTCAACATTATTCCAATCATCATGTTGTCATCACTTCTAGATGTCCACTTCAAAGATTTCTTCCACTCCTTTGCACTCAAAATGACATTAGAATGTTCAATGACAAAAGAGCACACTAGGGATCCCCCGCATCCATTTTCTTTACTGTCAACATTATTCCAATCATCATGTTGTCATCACTTCTAGATGTCCACTTCAAAGATTTCTTCCACTCCTTTGCACTCAAAATGACATTAGAATGTTCAATGACAAAAGAGCAACATAATACAATAGTTAATGATGACTTTTTTATAACAATTTTTAGGGACTTTTGTTTCATTTGTAAGGTTTTTCTTTGTATTTTTAAGACACGCTTGGAAACACAAACAAAACATTCCTTGTCATAATTGTAGAATTTACCTGTAATGGATGTGAAATCTTGCATGTGCCATGTTAGGAATTAATCTTTGCTTGGTAAAGTTAATTTTCCCCTTTTGTCTCTTGCAGGAATATTCCTGAGGAATCCCTACAAGTTCTTTGTCTTTTTTTGAGTTCTCACAATTCCTTTTCTTTGTTCCAAATACTTGGAATATTAGATTTCCTCCTTATGATGATTGTGACACATTGCACACAAATAGGATGTTAGATGGCATCCTTAGACTTGTAGTTACTTTGTAAGTCCTCTATTTACTAGTATACCTAGTAAATTACATACATGAAACAATAATACAGATGGCAATGTGTACTAGATATAGGAGTAAAATATACCTTTATTCTTTCATGAATTCATGACAAAGAAGAAGACCAAAGATGGTCGGCCAAGTATTACAATTCATCCAACTATACACTACCCCTTTCTTGGCAGTACACAAGATATTCAAAGGATCTGACGATTGCCAAGAGAGACAACCGTCAACCAACCGACACACACATCTACCCGAGAGTGAATACAGACAGACAATTAATACAATTACAAATAACCAATTTATCAAACATGATAATAGGCATTGTACTACAAATACATCATCCCACTCAAAATTGTAGAAAACAATATTAAGAAAATGTCAAAATAGAGAAGACAGAAAAACAAATAACACAGAGATTAGACGTGGTTCATGCAATATGGGCTACAGAGAAATAGTTATCCACTAATTTTATTATCCAACGAAGAGCAAATTACAATCTAATGATTTCCCACTACACCGCCATTCATTTATGGGCCTTTTAGGCAATTTACCAATGTCGGTTTTCAAAGGTCGGTTAACAAATTAACCTAAAAATGGTTGATGAGTTATCTGAAAAAATTCCTCGGGGGTTGCACCCCCAATCCCACACCTGAGGCCCAGCTCAGCCCCGAACCCCAGCAAGGATACATGGCAAGTGTGCAATACTTGTCTACTCAGTCACCACAAACCAACAATCTCTCACTTGAAAACTGATCAGGCTCCACAATAAACAATCTCCCACTACTACTCCTAAAGTTCCCACTGGATTGATGCACCTAGACTTGAAGACGAATAGAAATTGAGCAAGAAGTTAGTTTCTCTCGTGTTACTGCCTTGGTCAGCATATCTACAAGATTCTTGCTAGTATGTATCATCTCCAGATTCAATCGTCCATCCTCTAAAGCTAAGCGAATGAAATGATACCGAAGCTAAATGTGTTTGGTCTTAGAGTGAAGGGTTGAGTTCTTTGCAAGGTGAATCACACTCTAACTGTCACTGTATAACCTGTTGTTCTCTTGTGTCTTGCCCAATTCCTCCATTAACCTTTGTAACCAAATCATCTCCTTACTAGCCTCTGTAGCAGCAACATATTTTGCTTTTGTGGGTTGAAAGTGCTACAACCTTTTGCAATCTGGAAATCTAGTTGACTGTTGTGCCACCTACACTAAAAACATACCTTGTAGTGCTCCTCTTGCTATCAATATCTCCTGCTAAATCTGAATCAACATAGACTTGCAAAGTGGAATGGGAGCCTCTAAAACATAAAGATTGAGTTGTTGTACCTCTCAAATACCTAAGAATCTATTTTACTGCATTCCAATGTTCTTTTCGAGGATTGTTCATATACCTGCTCACAACTCCCACTGCATGTGAAATATTTGACCTTGTCCACTCCATTTGCAAGTTGTGTTTGCTAAAGAGTATGAAACCTTCGACAATTTAAAGTGATTAGGAAAAGGTGTTGTAACTGTTTTTGCATCTTGCATTTGAAATATGTTCAACACATTATCTATGTAATCCCTTTGAGACAATGTAATCTATGATTTTTCATGTCCCTAGTTATCCTCATAACAAGAATTTGTTTTGTTGCACCCAAATCCTTCATAGCAAATGACTGGGCTAATTTTTGTTTAAGGTCATTTATATGTTGCATATTAGACTCAGCAACAAGCACATCATCAACATATAATAACAAGATAATATATCTACCATTATCAAATCTCTTGAAATAGATACAATGATCAAAATGACATCTGTTGTAACCTTGTTCAGCCATAAAACTATCAAATTTCAAATACCATTATTGGGTTGCTTGTTTCAGCCCATATAAGCTCTTCTTCAACCTACACACTAAATTTCCTTACCTTTGGCCTCATATCCTTGTGGTTGCATATAAATCTCTTCCTCCAAATCTCCATGAAGAAAAGTTGTCTTGACATCTAATTGTTCCAGATGCAAATCTTTTGTGGCCACAAGACTTAGAATAGTTCGAATTCAAGTCATTTTAACAACAGGAGAAAATATCTCATCAAAACCAATACCTTTTTTATGTGCAAAAACTTTGACCACAAGTCTAGCCTTGTATCTTTGTCCGCCTCCATGTTCTTCCTTTAACGTGTAAACCCATTTGTAAGGCAAAGCCACTAACTCTCAAGTTTGACTTTGTATCAAGTAATCCACCTCCTCTTTCATTCTTTGCTCCCAGGTTATCCTGGTTTCAAGTTACATTGCTTTCGCATAACTTTTTGGTACACCAGAATCAATCAATAATACATAATATAATGAAGGAGAATATCGTTCTGGAGGTCTACTTATCCTAGAAGATCTTCTTACTGGAGTTTGAGGAATCTGTTGTTGTCTTGGTTGTTCAATATTTTATGGCACTATTGGGACTACATTTACTAGGATTTCATCAAGCACCATGCATTATGTGTATTCCTCTTCTTACTTATTTCTCTGTATCTGATCCTTGTACATGACCTTTTCATTGAATATGACATCTCTACTCCTAATGATTTTGTGATTCTCAAAATCCCATAAACAATAACAAATATTAATAACACCACACCCAATAAAAGTACACTTCTTGATTTTGCCTAAAGCTTTGATCGATTTTCTATATCAATATGGACAAATGCTTCACAACCAAAAGTTTTCAGGAATGAGTAGTTTACCATTTTGTCTGTCCATGCCTCCTCTAGAATACTACCATCCAAGGAACTTGAACACCCTCTATTTATTAAGTAAACAACAGTATCTACAAGATCTGCCAAAAACTGCGAAGGCAATTTTGCATGCAATCTCATACTTCTTACACACTCCATGATAGTTATGTTCATCCTTTCAGACACACCATTTTCTTGTGGGGTTCTAGGAACTATCTTTTGTCTACGAATCCCACAATATGAACAATAACTATCAAACTCTCTACTACAGTACTCACCTCCATTGTCTGATCTGAGACACTTCAGCTTGTTTCTTGTCTCATTCTCAACCAAAGCTTTCCATTTCTTAAAAACTTCAAATACATCAAATTATCTGAGAATGAAATAAATCCAAGTTTTCCTAATTGCATCATGAGTAAAAGTAACATAATAATAAGACCCACCGAGAGATGGTACCTGGGCAGGTCCACATACATCAGAATGCACAAGTTCTAACTTTTCACTTTTCTTTTCCTTCCCAACTCTAAGAAATCTGACCCTCTTTTTGTTTTCCATAAACATCGTTTTTAGAAAAATCCAAATCAACATGTTTCAAACCTAGCAATAAAGTCTTTGAATGGAGAAGTTTCATCCCCTTATCACTCATGTGCCCAAGTTGATTGTGCCATAGAGTTGTATCCATTCCTGTGGAAGCTAGGGAAATAGAATAATCAGTATTAGCAGTACATAAATACAATGTACCTACCCTTGCCCCTTTTGCTATATCAATGAGCCTTTAGTAACCTTCTACAATTTGTCTATGAATATGACTGTGCAACCTTCACTTCCCAATTGTCTTGTTGATATTAAATTTCTTCTCAAATCAGGGACATGACTCACCTCTTTCAACAGCCATTGACTACCATTTGATAATTTTATCTATATGTTTTCCTTTCCAACAATTTTGCATGGTTCATCATCACTTAAATAAACCTATCCAAAATCACCTTGAACATAGTCTAGAAAATATTTTCTATGGGGTGTGGCATGAAAAGAAGCCCCTGAATCTAACACCCAAGAATCAATAATATTATCCAAAGAAAGAATCAAAGCATCTTGTAACACATTACCTGCTACATTTGCTTCCTTGTTATTTTTTTGTTGTACTTCCCCTTTTTCCTTTCAAGACCAACAATCTTTCTCCACATGTCATTTCTTTCCACAAAGCCAACACTCCATATTTACCCTAGACTTGGATCTGCCCTTTCTAGATTTCCCACAATTACTTGGGCTCTTTCCTCTTTCCCTCTGTCGTCCCCTGTTCTCAACAATCAAAGCACTACCTGATTTTCACCTATGTTTTTCAGTCACATTTCCTCACTAAGGATAACACCAACAACATCATCAAACTTTAAAGTATTTGAACTAGAGACACAGTTACTTACAGCTATGACGAAGCCATTCCAACTTTCAAGCAATGAACATAAAATTTAGAGAGCCCTAACCTCATCATCAAATGTACTTTTACATAACTTAGCTAACTAGTAACTATGTTAAACGCATTCAAATGATCACTAACAGACCCACCTTCTGGCATCTTCATATTAAATAAACGTTTTATAAGAAATACCTTATTTGAGGCTAAGGGTTTCTCATACAGTTTGTCTAAGGCCTTTCTTAGACCCTCGTTTGTTGTTTCTTTTACTTTATTGAAAGCCACTAGCGATGCCAGGCGCAGTCGTATTTCTCCTGGTGCCTTCCTATCGAGAACCTCTCATTGTTCATCTAAAGTAGTCGTCGGCTTCTTTGCTTTTCCACCCAATGATAAACAAAGATCCTTCTGATATAGATAATCTTCCATTTACATCTTCCATTGTTGATAGTTTTGGCCTTTGAACTTCTCAACCTTAAGCATGCCTTCCTTTGCCAATGATCCCACTCAAATCTAAGATTTTTTGCAAATCACTAAGAAATACACCACTTTGATACCAATTATTAGGGTTTAGGCAGATATGAGCAATAAATAATATTAAGATAATGCAAAAACAGAGAGGACAGAAAAACAAATAACATAGAGATTTAATGTGGTTCACCCAATATGGGCTACATCCACCACAAAAACAATCGTCCACTAATTTATTATCCATTAAGAGCAAATTACAATCTAATGATTTCACATTACACCTTCGCTTATTTATAGGCCTTTTAGGCGGTTTACCAATGTCAGTTTTCAAAGGTTGGTATACAATACCGTACTTGCCTGTCAGTCACCACAAACCAACAGTAGTGCTCGTCGTGAGGTCTCGAGGCAGCACCAATTTAGCACCTTCAAAACCACACAACTCCATGTTGTGCATCATTTTCTTGAATTTTTAAGATGCTGAAAACAATACTAATTAAACCCACAAATAGAGATTTTGCAATGATTATACAACATATGATGTCAAAATTTTGATCAAGTCGTACTCTCCACTTCAGAACTGATCATCATACGAGAAGTTATTGTAAGGAAATTGCATAAGATCGAGGTACTCATCCTACCACTTGTTGCCATACAAAATAAATGAGAAGCCATACAATGCAACTGAAACAATGTTCGAACTACTCTTGGAGCTACTATTTGGAATCCCACGAACCACATCCTCGTACTTTGCCAAACCACGAGCCAAGAATATGTACCTTACATTGAAAGGCATGCCACAAAACAAGTACCCATATAGTGTAAAGGAGCTTTATTGTGAGTAATGCTCGTACAGTATGGAGGTATCACACACATATGGTAAAGTTGTTGACTACTTGTGTTGGCCGTACGGCACGCTTGTGGCATGCAAAAGGATGGAATAACTAATGTTTGTCAAGTTGCGATCATATGTCGTGTAACTTGACGAATAACCGACGTGCACAAAATTGAGGCATACAAAGGGATGGTGTTAAGGTTTGTACCCCTGAAGTAAGAGTTTGTACCCCATATGAGAGGGAGTGGTCTCATGATATGTATGTTGTATAGCAAACCTATTTTTAAGAAAGAGTGAGATTGTGTTTGTATGTCATAAGATAGTTGCAAGGTTAGCGGACTATGTCATACAAAACAATGATGAATGGGATGTACATCATCGTATGGCAAGCTTGAAAGTTATAGGGAATGTCGTACAACATGCTATCTATGTACACGGTTCTATTGACAAGCAATACTTGATGTCCATACAACGAATAGAATAAAGCTTGGGATTCGTTCATGTTTCATATTGTCGTAATGATTGCTTCTTGTGCCATATGGATGGCTCCTTGTGTTGTATGGATGGCACTTGTGTTGTTTTCCTCTCTAGAGATCTACGGCCACCAATCTTCCTATCAACCTTCCAATTCTCAAGCTAGTCGATTTTACCCATACTTGTGCTTTATGTGTCAAATATTAAATCTACAAAAAACAAGCATACCCTCGCCGAGAGTGGGTTTTAAACAATGGCCTTTGTGTAATTGATCGATTATTGACTTTGCTTTATTTTTAGGATCCAATATGTTCCTTAAGTATATTGACACTTGCTCACATGTCAAAAATGCCACATACTTATGTGAAGCTATTGAGGGAGTCATAGGTGAGGTGGGGGGAAAAATGTAATTTAGGTTGTGATGGATGATGCAGCACGTTATGTTTCTACAGGAAAACTTTTGATGGAGAGACACCCAAGCATTTTTTGGTCTCCATGTGCGGCCCATTGCCTTGACCTCGTATTGGAGGATATTGTCAAGCTTGAATGGGTCAAGATATTGTGTAGACCAAAAACATTTGCAAGTTTATCCACAATCATGCATTGGTCCTTAGCATAATGAGGCAATATATGGGGCAGAAGGAGTCGGCTCGTCCTAAAATCACAAGATTCGCCTCAAATTTTATCACATTAAAATCCTTGATGCAGTCAAAGGCAGCTTTGAAGCACATGTTTGTTGGTGAGGAGTGGACTTTCTCAGCCCATGCTACGACCACTGCGAAGATTGATGTGAGAGATTTAAGTTTTTATGAGCCAGGTTTTTGGACCCCTTGTACAGAGATTGTGCACGTAATTTTTATGTAAATTCTGTTAGTGATTGCAGCCGCGAGAGACATTAGTTCATACCTGCGATGACTTCATCAACATACATGTTGTGATCTTTGCTATGCAATATCTAGTCTCTACTACTGTCAATGCTATTTTCTTGCTTACGATCAGGCATAGTAAGACTGTGAAGAGTCTCAATGCTGAACCATTTTCTATATGAAGAATCATGTCCTTTGAAGACTATGAAGAGTCTTCAGCAGACGAAAGAATATAAGCATATGCAACGACTGGGCATCAAAGAGTCTTATCGTGCGTTGCTTTTGGCAAGCAAAGAGTCTAAGGCTTGCATAATTGTTGGTAATTTGAAGAGTCTCATCATTTGTAACGTCTTTTTTATTGTATCTTGATGTACGTTGCTGTTGCAGTTTTAATGAGGAACCGTTCACCTATATGGAGTCTTGTACTTGGTGTCAGTGATTGAAGACATTGAAGGATCCTAAACTTGAGAATATGTAACGGCACTTTGTGGCAACTGTCATCAGTTCATGCACACAGGAGTTAGAGATCGTAACGTTGATCATTCTTGTTCCACCGTTTTTCTGAGTATTGGTGGAGATTCATGTGTTATGCGATTCTGATGAAAGTAGTGTGGTCTTTCATTTTTGAGATTGTTTTGCAGAGTATAGTATCATTGAGGCTGGTGTAGCCTTGTTTTCTGGAGGCTATTGTTTTGGTAGATTGTGGTTGTTGATCAGCATTGACAAATTTTGTATTTAGTATGTATTTGCAAGAGACAGTGTGAAGGTTGTTTTATT
Source organism: Chamaecyparis obtusa (assembly GCA_027943335.1). NCBI lineage: Eukaryota > Viridiplantae > Streptophyta > Pinopsida > Cupressales > Cupressaceae > Chamaecyparis > Chamaecyparis obtusa. The sequence goes on from BSBK01003955.1 coordinate 624,544, forward strand.
ATTATCTCTGTATGTAGCATTCATTCGTGTGTAGTTGCCTATTCATTATTTTGTAAGGGGAGTTCTGTTGATTCATTATTTGGGTAAAAGCTCAAGAGTTTGTGAGTTGTGTTCTGAGATTTTTTATTATTTTTATTCAATAAAGGAGTACTTTTTGATGTGGTTGGGTTTTTCTCGAGTAGGAGAGTTTTCCCAAGGTATCTCTAATGTTCTTGTGCTTTTGATTTATTTGTTCCTTATTTTATGCAATTCTGGTTCTAAATTTAACAAAATCTACATTATGTTTTATTATTTACTTCTAATTTATATTCATATTTTTCTTTTGTTTGCAATTTTGCTTATTTTCATTCACACTTAACTGTTACTATTTCACAATATTTGCAGTTCACTGCACCCCTAGTAGTTCCCCTACGAGTTGCTGACGAGGAGAAGTCCGCTATGGGCTACATATATGAGAGCATGGATATGGAGATGAGAGTATCATCCCATTTGAGCGATACTTGATAGGAGATGGCACCTCCAGCTACACAAGCCCATCCATGCAGCCGCTTATTACTTCTAATTTATATTCATATTTTTCTTTTGTTTGCAATTTTGCTTATTTTCATTCACACTTAACTGTTACTATTTCACAATATTTGCAGTTCACTGCACCCTTAGTAGTTCCCCTACGAGTTGCCGACGAGGAGAAGTCCGCTATGGGCTACATCTATGAGAGCATGGATATGGAGGAGATGAGAGTATCATCCCATTTGGGCAATAATTGATAGGAGATGGCACCTCCAGCTACACAAGCCCATCCATGCAGCCGCTTATTACCTCAATCCAGCATACCATTTCCGCCCTGATTTCAAGGCAAATAAGGAAGTTCTTACTAGGCTCCAATCAATTTTAGAGAAGATGTCTACAAGTGATACTAATATCAGAACTGCACTCTGCGAGATGGAGGCATTCGATAATGCACAAGGGGAGTTGTTTGGTAGTCAAATGGTCAAAGCCGCTTGCACAGAATTGCAGCCAGGTAAAAATATTTGTTAAGTGCATAATTTAATATTATAATTTAGTCTTAAAGTTGGAAATGAGACCTTTTCTTTTCTTTTTCTTGTCTCAGAAAGATGGTGGTAAATGTTTGGGCCTTAAACACCAAACCTTCAGAAAATTGCCATCTGCACATTGAGCCAGCCATGCAGCGCTTCGGGTTGTGAGCACAACTAGAGCATGTTTGAGCACATTCAGTCAAAAAGGCACAATAGACTGTCCGTGGAGAAGTTGAATGATCTCATAATTACAACCTTCCCCTTAGAATGAAACAGATTATAGACAATGAGTCCAGTCCGATCATGCTTGAGGAGATCGATCCAGAATCTAAGCGGATCACTGAGTCTACCGATCCTATCTTTATTGACGAGTACCTTGAGTGGATTGACCAGGCACTAGAGAGGCTTGAGGTTGTGGCCATGGAAGAGGAGGATAGAGAACAATCAGACACAGGCACAGGCAAAGTTGATGTTGGTAAAAGTGGCATTTCACAAGCACAAACTATGGTTGTTCATTCATTGAGGACCTACCTTCGACGCCTTTGTAGGAGAGATGCAGGCTCCTCTGAGGTTGAGCCATAGACTTGTTTTTGTTTTGATATATGTTTGGAACATTTGATGTCATGGATTTCATATTCCATGAGTTTTATATACATTTGACAATATTTACAATTTTCTAAAGATAAGTTTGCTATTTCCTTCGGCTACAATTTGTGTTTATAATTATGCAATCAATGTATATTTGTGTATGTGATCAGATTAGCTTCTATTTGATGATGTTATTGTGTCTTTCAGCTTTATTCAATAAAGGGTGCATGAAACAAGTTTTAAGATCTTAAAAATCTCTAAATCTCTAAATTTCTTGCCAAGTTTTTTTGTCAAGTCCTGAATCCTGAGTCAGGTCAGCCTTGCCAAGTCCGCGCAATATTTATGGATGAGAGATCTAAACAAACATGTGTATTGTTCTTTACTTAGTTACTTTACAAACAAACCCAAATGCATGTCTTGGTGGCATATTACTTTGACCAGTAGAGCACTACAAACTCACATAATGCAAAAATATTTTACAGAAGGTTTCTTTGGAATTTAGTTTGCAAGCATCCCATTCATTTCGAAGCTTCAATTAAATTTGTTATAGTCACTAACATTATTTATCAAGGAGAATATAAAATTTGAATCCTGTCATGTTCCTGTGTTTGATATACAATATTGGTTAACAAACAGAAAAAAAAAACAATGCAACACCTACTCACAAATTGCATCTGTCTATCATATATCAGTTAATCCTATGGATCAAATCGAATTGAAAAGTCCTTTAAACAAGCTGGCCAAATTGATCAATTTCACCATCATGATATATACATAAATTAAGCTTAAATACTCTTCCTGCCTTCCCTGAGAGGAAGCAACAGCGCAAATAGAGACAAAATAAGTGTATTTACTGCATTTAAATGCATTCAAGAAATCACACAGAGAGAGACAGCATACATTTATGTGCTATTTATGCTTGCAATTGAACATATTTTTTATCAAATTCACTACTACCCTTACAACTAACCTGCAGCTCACACCCTGTTTTTTGTAATAGGTCTCTATCTGCCCTTGTCAATAAAAATGTTTTCTCCAATGTCTGTGAAGGGTTTGTCCTGATACATGACAGCATTTAAAAATAAATAGAGTTGTAACACTAAGTAAACTGATAGAACATATAAAACACGTCCTAGTTCTGAAGGAAAGCACCAAATCAAAATCAAAACTACATCTGCATATATGCCAGACTATCCACTTTACAGTTCAATTCAAGCAATCTACGATAAAATGCATCAAATATTCCCTCAATTCTTATGTTATATTATATAGTTCTGCACGACAATATTTTTATTCATAAATTATAGCAGCAAACCTGGAATTAATATTTAATGCAGAAAAGTTACACAGCAGATAAGCTAGTAAGCTTGAAATTTCAGATGCTTTTAAAATCAAGAGATATTTCAAAACCAGCTAGTCACACTCTTGAATTTTTATCTAGTCCAACAGCTAAAAAGAAAAACACACCTACGTTTTGATCTTCTCTAAAAATTCACACCATAAAATGTATGGTTCTTATAACATGGTGTATCTGTGAGGAAAGAATAACATGGAAGAGTGACTTCTTCCCAAGCAGACAAAAATAAACAACCATAACTTTCACATGTACTGAAAATAACTCAACCCCGTTGCATATGCTGGAAAAGACACTGTATTGATAGAAATTTAGTTGAAGGAAAACTTGTTTCAAACAAGGAAATAACCCACAAAATTTAACAGTAGTCAAAGATAAATAAAGGAGGAGCACCACCAAGGCCAATTGTTGGTACCACTACCCACCACTCTCAAACATATCACCTAGCAGCCTATCTCACCAAAATGTTAAAGAATTGAATGGAAAATACAATCATATTATAGACAAAGTATATATCACTTAGAAACATCAACATTTGTCAAACTTTGTCCAAATCTATTCCCATCTTCCAGAATGTTTTTATGAACATGTTTCCATGATGCATTGTTGAAGTATATTTTGCTGCTAGGCCTCTTCAACTAAAGCCATATATATCCATCCTGCCTTTCTCCACCCTATGACTTGAGGAGCAGAATAACAGCTCTGCATATGCCTTTCTAAAAACTAGCTTTGTTAAACAGTTATTAATTTAATGACTATTCAATAGTTAATTAATTTATAATTGTTACAGCTTACCTCAAAGAATGCTTTATAGAGCATTAAATAAAATAATATTAGAGGTGCAACCCCTGACATTATTATGTTCCAACAGTTTTTCTTTACCAAACATTTATTACAGACAACTGAAATTACATCTGCCCCAACTATCTCCAAGACAACTAACCATGGCCCAAGGATCCCTCTTAGCTAGCTAAGAATCTGTTACCAAATTACAAATGGAGTCAGACAACCATATCCTCACGGCTAAACGGATCCACCATCTTGCTTACTCCACAACATCAAAAATGAGCACTTTATTTTCAATTGGCCTGACTGGTAAGAGATTTAAGGAGAGTATTATTTTTTCTGTAGAGACTTACGAGGTTTCCTATCCATTTTCTTCTGTTAATCTAACCATAAGTACTCACTGCTCAGCCTTTCCCATTAAGATGTTTCTTAGATGTAAGGTCTCACACACAAAAGATTAGAAGTAATTTGAAGGAGCCACATAATTTTTTACACTAAACATGATATCATTCATTAAAAACTTACTCATACCTATTTGACAATTCAAAGGTATCAACAGGTTCTTTTTAGTTAGACTATATCTTTTTAAATTTTTGTGGGATATGACCCACGTGTGTTTCAAGTAAACCTTAAGAATCAAGATGATCTCCATGACTAGTTATTCTACTAACAACATTTTCCATCATTTATAATGATTACATGGCGCAAGGGAGGAACCCAGTTAGCTTACATGCATCTTTTAAGCATTTGTTAAATGGGAAAAACAATTAATGTAATAGTTGTAAATTTGATGTTTAATTCTCAAATTTGCATTTACTTGAAAAAAATTGTTGTGTTTCATTAAAATTTTAAATGATTCTCATAATACAAAATTGGCAAATTATTTTAACATATTACATTTTATCATAGAAATAGAGGAAATTTTCACTTTCAAATGTCATGAAAATCTGCATGTTTGATAGAAATATGCACACGGGAGGGGAGAACAGAAGATCCCATCAGCAGATATTAGCCCCTAAAATTATCCCTAGGTCATTATCCATAGCTACCAAGTTTACAATCTCCTTTTCTCAATAAGACACGGGTTTGGATACCAAATTTCACTAAAATGCTGTATCTCCTTAAAAATGGTGTAACAGTGAGACAAAGCCTTTGTTCATGTGTTGCTACTGGAATATTATAGCCTACTTACCCATATAGGAGTCCACTTGTAAATTTGCAAACCTTAAATGTCAAGGTCCGTCGAAATGCCTAATGTCAAGTCCCTTTGTATATTTGACCTAATATCAAGCATCTTTATAAATTTGACCTTTCTAAATGTCAAGGTCCATCTAATATTTTTGGCATGCAACCCAAGCACAACTAATTTTCTCTGTAACTCTAAACAATCTGTTGACTTTGCCCCACTCAATGGTTAATAGTTAACAGGACAAACTATAGAAGCACTCAGAATACTAGTGGCGAAGATATGGTGTGTTCTATCACCAGAAAAGATAAATGCAACCCCAATCTCTGGAGGTGAAACTGATCTTTGATGGGATAGCTAAAGGAAACACGGAGTTAGCAAGTGCAGGTTATACTCTTAAGGATTAGAGAGGAATATTAAAGATGACAAGGGCAAAACATATAGGTATCAGAACTCATGACAAACAATTGGGTAATAATGGAAGGCAAATATCGCTGGGTTAAAGACGACATTAGTTTGTGGATATAGTCAGATTGAAGTTGAAGATAACTCTAAGATTGTGATTCAATGGATACATAGATGGTGCAGTCCTAGCTGGAAGATGACAGTATACCTAGATGAAGTCATGTCTCTTATTTATAAATTTTCTAATCTTTCTTTTTCTCATATATAGAGAGAGAAAAATACAGGAGCTAATTACCTAGCAAAATATGGGAGCTGACTACCTGGCACATTATGGTGTCCCTTCATTTCTAAGCATTATTGGAAAGCTCTATGTTTCAGTGGAAAGTAAATCTGTAGCAATTAAAGTAAGTTGAGTAATGTTCTCATGATGGTTTAACCTCTGTATGATTTCCTTATGGTGTGAAGGCAAGGTAATGTCAAATGAGTTTGGTTAGTTTTACTCTAAATCGGCACTTGTCTTCTCTTCAATAAGTTTGAGTATAGAACTATCGGCATTTGTCTTCTCTTCTTTTTAGTTATCAGAAGCACTTAGGTAGCTTTTTGGACTATAGGCTGAACAAAAAGCATGTAAATGGTGGTCAAAACAGTGCTTGAGGCAGATGGCTTGCACAATACAAGAGTAATAACCATAATGACCCATGAATCTACTGAAACTGACTAGTCAAGCTGAAGGGAGCACAATGTGATGTGGAGATGAGAGAAATTCAGTTGTCTCTGTCGCTTTATGATGAACTATACAAGATGCAGGACTCGACTCATGAGGTGTGCAGGAAGAACGTGTAATAAGAAGTTATTTATGGGCTTAGAAAGATGTCAAATCCAACTCATGCAATCAAGAATCTAGCGGCGATGTACATGCTTGACAAATGAATACATATTGTAAGGACATGAATTATGTGCCAAGGCATTTGGTTGTGTACCACCACAATAAAGGGGCTCGGGACGTTATAATTGGGAATCTGATGCTGGAGATTGAGGATGGAAAAAGAGTTTGTGTTGTGGAGTATGGAGACATGCAAAGGGATAAGACTTGTCAAGCAGCAGGACATGGCAAGGCCTCCTCATATGTCGTGTGTTTAACTATTTACTGCACAGGCGCAAGGGATTCTACCGTGGCTTTTGAATAATGGAAGTCAATGTCTTAAACTGCAAGAATGTAGCACTAGGGAGTCTCTGGCTTTACTAAGGTAGAGGGTTGTGTAGTAATGTAGTAGAGGCCTTTGTGCTGTAAGGTAGCTGGTTTAACTCATGTTTTGTTCCTGGCCATGGTAATATTTCAAGGCTTTTACTGTTGCTAGCGGCTTAGCTTGGTCATAATTGATATTAGTCTGGTTAGGTTAGTAATAATCTGCACTCTTCTGTTTTATTGTAGCTAATGTTTTCAGCTTGTCAATATATAACAACAAATTCTGTGTTGCAAGCAATGTTTGACACAAATTTCGATCTCCCTGTGTGAGGTTTCTTCCTGGTCATAGTGGTGAATTCTCTACTGAGTTCGGGGCCTTCCTGCTTTCATCGTGCCGTGCACTGCTAAATGCCTGTTGTGACCCACTCCTTCCCAGCACCTACCTTTCTTATCTCTTCAATTTAAACAAAGGAAAAAGAACCTTATGCTAATACTTCCCCTCTGTTAGGTCGGTCCTGCCAAAGACTGACTGTGCATTACAGTCACTTGTTGAACATTGTCTTTTCTCGGCCCTTATTTCTTGCTGGGGCCTGCCATACCCTTGTTGGTACTCAAAATAATAAAATATCTAAAATTTATTATTGGCTGGGCATTGATAATCCAATCATGGGCAAACCTTTTTGTAGCAGCTTCATAATTACAATGACTTGTTGAATGTTGTCTTTTCTCAGCCCTTATTCCTTGCTAGAGCCTGCCATAACATACCTTTGTTAGCACTTAACATATCTAAAATTTATTATTGGTTGGGCATCGATAATCCAATCATGGATCAACCTTTGTAGCAGCAGCTGTCTCCTTTACTGCAGGATGTCCCAGTTGGGCATGGGCATTTAAATATCTGTTTACTAAAAGGTATTGCTCTCTCCACTCACATAGTATTAACTGTGGACAGCAGTTTCTTTTTGCTGAGTTCCTATTGTTTAATAAAGGAGCAGAAGTGTGCACATGAGTAGGGTAAACAGAGTTTGAAGGAAATACAGAGGCTGAACAAAAAAATCTGCTGGTCTTCTGAAAACTGTGACATCAGGCAGTGACTTGTAGATTCTATTTTATTTTTTGTATTGATGTGATATGAACTGACTACTTGCCTGTAAGCTGGCATTTATAATAAAATTCAAATATTATCATGAGGCTATTGTTTACTTTACAAAGCATTGTTGATTCATGATTTACTTTCTGCTGTTGTGGGTTGAGTGGGTGCATATGGCTGCTTGGATAGGCTGCCCCTCAAGGACAACTGATCATTGGCTGCAGCAGCTTATGAATGTTGAAGTACATACCTTAAAATCCAGAAATGAAGTCCTAGGGAGTGAATCAATTTTAGAGTCCTCGTTGAGTGTGGTTTCTGAAATGGTCTTGGTAGCCTGTAGTTTTGCTCTTGCCCATGGTGATATTTTCAGCTTTTTTACTGTTGGTAATGGCTTAGTTTGGTTATAGCTAACACTAATCTGGTCAGGTTATCAGTCTTCCACATTTTTCTATTAATGTTTTCAGCTTGACATTGTATAACATCACATTCTGAATTAAGTGGGGATAGGATCCCTATAGAACCACTATTATATAATCAAAACCAAAAATAGTTGACTTTGAGTGTCGAGAGATTCTAGGAAGACCTTGCTTCCTCCAAGGATTGTTCAACCCAGCCACCTTAGCCCACAACATTCTGATATGGAAATCTGTTAATCTTGAATTAGCACTGTCATGGGGTGGATGTTATCAGTTCTTATTATGTATGCTCTAGCCTCTAGCTTTGCCTTGTGCTGCTCCTTGTTTCTAATGAGAGCTACTTGGATCTGTACTTCACATACCAAGATTTTGCCCACTTTAAGATTGACTTTTCTAGCTGTGTTTACCTTGTTTTAATTGTTAGTTACACTTTGAACTGCACGTGCTCTTTTCGCGAAAATGATTTTATATTGTTATTATGTGTACCAACTTTGGTCACTCGTAACCTCCATCTAGTTGGCTACATGAATGAGTCGTTATGAGGCCGAAACTACCAAGGCTAGGGCAGGAGTATTATGTCAAGGAAGTATGATATGGACTTCAATTGTCCTTGTACCTAAACATTCCTGTCATCATTTTCCATTTTAGTGTTTATCCAAATTACCCAGCTTCCTCTTAGCATTGTCCAAGGGTATTCTTTAAAGGGCATCATGAGATCTTGAATTTGGACCGTTCATGGTGATTGGTAATCAAGTAGTTATTCATTTTGCTTCAGACAATAATGTAAAATAGATCCAGCTTTCAACTCGAAACTCACCATCTAGCTTTAATCTGCCTCAGCAGCCTTCACTTGGTTTACTGGGAACCTTTCATATCACATGGATATTTATGCTCATATTATATCTCTAATTTTTCCAACTTGTCTAGCAATACCCAGGGCTCATTCCATTTTATTTAGGATCTTTTATTGTCTTAATGTTAGTTACTTTCTCGGCACTTGGGAGTTTTTATAATACATTTATTTGCTATTGTAACTTGTAATAGAGTTCATGACTTGCTTTAGTCATACATGAACTTTGATGTTATTTCTTTGATCCCTTTTTCTATAAGATACAAAGGGCACTGGTACATGTTCTCCTTTCATGCTTGTGTCAGGCTGAATTGAACTCAAAGTCTCAACACCCTGGCATGCACGGTAGATACAGCTGCTGCAAATTTTACCAATTTTATCTCCAGTACAATACAAGGGCATGAAATCACCTATCAAATCTGTAAATTTCTGTCACCAATCCTACTTTCTTTGTTTTCTCTTCACAACACAGCATGGCATTGACATTTCTAACACCATGCACATAAGCAAATTACATCCATTACAAACTCCAGAAAAATGTGCTTACCAAAACAACCAGATCTACCGAATTGATCTGTCAGGTGTTACTGATGTCTAACAACAGAATCTTGTTTCTTCGTGTGCCTTTCACTAGGCAATACTTAAGGTCATGTCAACTTCATTCAATATAACTCAAAAAGCTCAAAAACTCATAAAAACTGATACCACATGGTATATTGAGAAGAAATATCCTGGAAAAAGTAAACAATGGAAGCACGCCATAATAAGAAAGATATTCCCTTATATGAATTCTTCAATATAAAAAATCAAATCACTGATACAATAATAAGTTATTGATGTGACCGTTATTCCCAGCCATGCCACATCCCCATCATACCTTCACCTTGCTTTCAAAATTTGTGTAAATAATATTCATATAAGAAAAGGCCTTATTAACAACCTTCCTCCCCCAATTGTTGGCGACATAACAAATTGCAATCATGCAAATAAAAACAACAGACAATTAATTAATTTAACCCTTGTGTGCAACCTCTTATGCTACGATTCAAATTGAATGAACATAATACCATCCAAAATAATCCAAGCATCACTGCCAAACAATCCAGCTTTAAATTTTCAGCTGCAAACACTATTTCCAGGAAATCTTCTCCCAGAAAATTGTAAACATGCAAATTATAATCAAGATTTTGAAATGCAGTGTAGCTTGACTGGATAAATCAAGACTGTAATTGGGAAACAAAAGGTTTAGGTTGAAATCAAGTTTCCCTTGTCATGAAACAAATTCCACAAGATAGAATGCAGCTGGAACTGGTGTCTTAAACACATGTGAGACATGCTTCATGCAACACATGCAAAACCTGATATGACCATAACTTGTGAGCATAAAAAAGCAATCCATCCATAATCTGAATGTGTTGTAACAAATTAATTTCCATGTCACTATTTTGTCTGAAATGAAAATTGATTGATATTTACAAAGGAGGTGAAGGCTCCTTAAATAAGCAATTACAAGATCTTCCCATAACAGAAACAGTAGAGAACAATAGTCAAAATAGGAAGTTACTAAACTAACTATCGAGAACAATAGTCAGAATAGGAAATTACTAAACTAACCAACACAAAGAAACAGAAAGTTGTTAACTAGACTAACTAGATAACTAAAGAGACTCAAATGACCATTATAAGCTAAATAATACAATATTATTATAATATTGTCATCCATGTTATATTAGGGGAATTCAAATGAGCTACACTTCGCAATTTAGGTTTAATGCATAATTAACATTAGAAACACACCCATCAACAGTTATTGGGGAAGTGACAAGCTTTGTTGGCATAACAGGCTGCGACAAAGTTATCCAGAACCTGCCAGACATCAAAATAATTTTAATGTCAAAAATCATATATAATAAAGCCATATTAAAACTAAAAAGTAAAATCTACTATATTTCAATTCGAAGAAAAACAAATAACAATTACAATATCTTGTCTGATCCTACTTAAAAATTCAAATAGAATTTCATAATTTACATTTGGCATGTTTGATTGACAATTTCATTCTACTTTTGTTAGCATATAATTATACATTACATAGGATTTTTATCAAAAGACATAATGAGCACAAATGCTTATAGAGCAAAGACCAGCAACCAAGATAAAGATTCAATAGTAGCCTTCTGAGCAATTGCTTGAGATCAATATAATCATAAAGAAGTGATAAATTATGAATAAGGAAGTGCAGCATGACTGTATCCTCAGCATGCTTAAAATCAAGAAGATCCAAGCATAAGTAATTTATGTATGACTTAAACATGGGTTTCTACATAATACCTATATTTATTAGATCTCACTTTAAGTTTGAATAAACCTCACTTTCAATGTCTCTTAAGTAAGACATCAGGTTCTCATGGGTTTCTACATAATACCCATATTTATTAGATCTCACTTTAAGTTTGAAAAAACCTCACTTTCAATGTCTCTTAAGTAAGACATCAAGTTCTAAGCTGCCAACTGCCATATAATCAACTAATATTCTCAAAATTGGAGACATAATTTGTATCACATAATTGACATGCACTGTTCAAATAAAATGTCTAGCATATAAACATCATTTTCAAATACTTAAAGAAAGCTGAAAACGGAAGAAAGTACATACGGATCTCCGCGATTGACACGACAGATGTCACAATAAAATTGGGATGGTGCCTCTGGTTGACAACCTTCAACAGGATTTTCTGGAATAATAACACATCCTAGATGCTGCCAAACTGCACATTTGGGATCATCGCACTGCATTATTATATTCAAATATGAAAATTAGTAAGCTCTTAGTCCCCAGAAGTATGTACTAAAAATTTTTGTACCATAGAAAACAAACTGCAAGGATGTGATTATTAGCACGTCATGGTTTCACTAAAGCCCTCATAAAACATGATGTTCTCCATGCAAAACGTACGCAGAACATTTCAGTATCAATATTGAGCAGAAAAGCATCTCTTGCCAAAAAGACAACAAGATTAAAGCAGTTCTAAAGACAATATTCATCAATTTCTTCTGTTGAGCATACAGAGAAATACTTTGAAGTTTGAACCCACCAAAACATATTAGAAGCATGTCGCCTAAATTGAAAATACATAGACAAAATCCAATCTACTTTTAGCAACTTGGAGTGGTTTCAAAAGATGAGGATAGAAAGGCATAAATTTCAGTCTCTAGTATTTTCATCAAAGCACAAATTTAGTAAATGAATAAAGTCCTCTATGGTTACATGCACTTATCAGGCCACGTATAGAATTAAACAATGGCTATATAGTTCAAAAGAAAGTGTAGTGTACACAGTACTAATAAAATTTACCATTATAATTTCTGAAGCAGCACCAAATGGAATTGGTAAAAAAAAAATACAATACCTGAATCATTTGACCACCTTCCATTGAACTTCCACAGGGGCAGCATGTCTTGGCTTCTGGTGGGTTGATTTCCTGAATATCCTCTGAACGTGCCATGGCATTAAGACTTGTGGCATTTCGATTTTTTGAAGCTAACTCAGAAGCTTCATGGCCATTCATCTTTCTGTAAACAATGTAAATGCAAAATTAAGCTTTACTGTACAATAAAACATTACGCTTTTGAATGCACCTTGTACAAAATAACTTTCAAACTTCACTGTTAGAAAAAAAGAATTAACCAATGAGCTTTACAAATTGTTCACAGATAATAAGATGCAGATTCATAGATATCTAGCATGCATGAAATACACAGAGAAGCTATCTACATAATTTAACCGGACAAACAAAAGAACACTTGATATTGAATTGGCATTTCGATTTTTTGAAGCTAACTCAGAAGCTTCATGGCCATTCATGTTTCTGTAAACAATGTAAATGCAAAATTAAGCTTTACTGTACAATAAATTATTACGCTTTTGAATGCAACTTGTACAAAATAACCTTTAAACTTCACTGTTATAAAAAGTATTAATCAATGAGCTCTGCAAATTGTTCACAGATATACGATAAAGATTCATAGATATCTAGCATGCATGAAATACACAGATAAGCTATCTACATAATTTAACTGGACAAACAAAAGAACACTTGATATTGAACAGAACAAAAACAAGGAAAGTGGCTAAATAATGAAAAGGAGCACAAAATATCTGAGTTAGCCAATAGTTACTTGTAAATTACAGTAAAAACTATGAATAAAAATACCCTTCTATCATCTCATGGATCAGGAGCAATAGTATATTAAGTATGGACAGACACGAGCTACATGATGACATATTTTACCTCACCAGAAGGGTAAAGGTAGAAGATCCAAACAATTCAACAGCAATGTTACCAAGAAATTTTTCTTTGACAGAACACAAATTAGCCTCAAAGAGACCCCAATACAACATCTACCAATGCACCCTTTTGGCTACCTCAATGGGAAACCAACATATTTATCACACAGGATGCAGCACAGAGGAACCATCCCCAGAGTTGGAACTCTTAGATTATATGGTACTATCTAGTCAACAGTGATGTCTGTTACATGCCAGTTTAACTGCAAATATTCATCTCACCATAAAGCCCTTATAACTCGGTGACAGTCAAGACATGCATCATGTTTAAAACATTAATTGCTATACACTACAATTGCCACTGAGCCTTTCTGGTAATCTAATGGCATTTTAATTTGTTATTGATTTCTCCCTTTCATTTCAATTGCTATACAAACTCTACAGTTCATGATGAAATTTTCCCTTGCCACCGCCACAACCACCATCAATCTCCAACAAAGCCTATCTAAATCATTGATGCCCATTTAACTGTAAATATTGATCTCCACCCCAAATCCCTTACAGGTAGCAAAGGATGAGAAAATGAAGAAAGAGCTCAAGGAGCAGTTACAGCAGCGTAAAGATTTTATAAGTCAGTAACTCCAGTTGCCTCACAAGAAGGTACCTCGATCGATGTACCAGTTTTGATTTCTAAGGCTCAAATTGATTCATTGCAGGAACTGAAACAAAATGCAGAGGATTTAGATAGTTGGATACAAATCTTTGGTCAAATCATGTAAGCAGATAGTGTTAGAGCATGCATATTAGTTGCATTAAGCACACTTGCATACTATATCGCAGCATTCGGCTAACTTCATCTATGAAATTCAAATTTTGCCGAATGTCAAATATTTGTTTGAAATTTGTTGAAGTTCGGCATAATATTTGTATGGAATAACATGTCACGTTTTTCCATTGAAATAGAAATTTAATAAGTAATTTTTTAGGGTTTTGGATATTTTCTAGAGTTTTGCGGCACATTTTCTCTAAAATGCGCTCTCTGGCCTGTAAACATACACTCACAACTTAGTCTGCAAAAAATTATTCTTCTGTCAGCAAAGAATGTTAGGCAAAATTGGACGGCTGAGAATCTTAGCAAAACTGGGTGGACTGCTACTGAGGCTGGAGATCCTGCTCCTGCTACTGCCACCGCATTCCTGTGAAGATTGTTTTCTCCCATTCCATTATCTTTTATTTGGATTTATTTGGGTTTTTTAAAACTGTCAATACAGTTTATAAAATGTCGTTTATAATGTATTTTTATTTATACTCTAAATTTTGTATTTATACTTTGTAGTTCTTATTTATTTATGTGCTTTATAAAATTTATAAACTGAAAGTCAGATTATATTTTTTATTTTTTATTATTTGTTTATATTTTATAGTTTTTATTTATTAATATATTTTATACACTTTATAAACTAAAAATCACATTATATTAAAAAGCTGATATATCAAAAAATTTAAATGTTATATTTAATTATGTATTGTTACATTAAATTAAATCAAATATACTTATATATAATGATTTCAAATCTATTTAGGAATCTTATACTATTTTGATAATTTATTGGATATATTAATTATATTTAAAAATAAATATTAATTACACACGGCGAATTTAATCCAAAAAAAAAAAAAAATTTTACCCTTGTCAAACTTCATCCAAATTTTATAGTTGCCAAACACAAACTCGAACTAGAACCTTGTGACTTAGCTTGCATATGTTGCTTTAATCAATTATGCACATGCTAGAGAATATTCTCATGCATATTATTATGCATAATTAAGCACATGTGCACATTCATGCTCTAGCTTAAGTTCACTTAATGAGCCTAAATTTAAGTCAAACTAATTTAGTTAGGCTCTAGTTTGCATATTGTGCGTATCATGCTTTTTTTAGTTTGCATATCAAAGCTCTAGTTTACTATTTTTAGTTGGAGCTAGCATTTTTTATTTTTAGCACTCTTGTTTTCTATAAAGCAAGTCATTCATTCATTGTAATGCATCCCAATCCCAATTCATTTTTGTGCAATCAATCTAGGGTTGTTATAGAGCATATTATCTTTTATCTTTGTTGGGTCTTTTTTGTGTGATAGGTATTTTACTTGCAGATGATCCTTGGCTCTTGTGGTTGTTTCATCAACTCCTACAGATAGAATACGGATGTAAAATTCAAAAGCAAATTTATCCATTGGATCAAATAATGGGCCAATTCCTACATCTTATGAGCAAAAATTTAGAATAATGATACATACAAGATCCAATACAGGTGTAAATTTCAGAAGCAGATTTATCGATTAGATCAAACTAGAAAAGTATTAGCATTCAGTAAAGATTTGATTGCCTGGTAAAAACAAAGGATCCCTAAAGAACGAGAGGAACTGGATAAAGTCAAGCACAATTTTGAAGACTTTGTAAGTATAATAATTAGTCCTGACTTACCCAATAAGTAAAAACATTAAGTCAAATCAGCACAGGAGATTCAGCAAGCTGTAAAAGACAGAGTTGAAGGATTGAAACACAAACCAAATGGAGAATCATTGGATCAACTGATGCAAATCAAGTCCGACTTTACAAGTCACATTGAAGATTTGATGGATACAAGTAAACAGCCTTTTCACTGATAATGCATGAAGATTCAAAGTTCAGGGTAGATATCTTGGATGGTCCTTATCATGGTGCAATGTTGGACAGATGTTTAAATAGCTACCTTGAGAAGCAGAAGGGACAACAGCAAAATTAAGTTATTAAGTTTGTTTGTAATTCAATAAAGACTTGATGTAAAATGTGTTCCACACAACTTATTAAGTGGTTCTTATATTTTAGGCATGTTTTATGTCTTAGTTTCGAGTTATGCATGAACTTGTACAATGTAATGCATAGCTAGAAACTACATGATAATTGGATATTTTTATTTCCTCTTTTTCCTATAACACAAGGTATCCAAAATTGTACAAAGACTGGGTCGTTTGATATTTGTTTGGTGAGACGGCATTAGTCCAGTATTTCTGTTTTCAAGTGTTGCTTGTTTCTGGAATATTAAAGAGTGTTCTGATCGAACCTTTATCTTTTACAATTCTGTGAGAACTGAGAATACTTCAATTGAAAATCTATTTTCTTGAGTTACTGAAATTATCATAAAGTTTGTTTAATGAATATATTTCTATGGCTCTAGATTCCTTTGAAGATAAGACTTGCTTTATATTACAGGTTGAACTATTGTTGGTCTTTATAAAGTGAATTTTGAAATTTATTCCCCAGATTAACTTGCATAAAGATTGAAATCTTGAATCACAGATTCATACCATTCATTTCATTTCAGTCCTTGGTTAGCCCCATCTCTTTTGCATTTTTCTTTCACAATCTCTTAAGATTAGGCTGGAATAGAATTCCAAAAAAACTACAAAATTGAAAAAAAGTTAAAAACCAAAGAAATTTAATTGCTACAATTTACAATAGCAGTTGAACCTTTCAGATTATCCAATGGCACTTCAATTTGTCATTGATTTCTTTCTTCCTCTATCTTTCCATAAACTATTTAACAATTAAATTTTCCCAGATTGACACTACAATCAGCACTAACATCCAATTAAGCTTATCTATATCATTGATCTTCAACTAACTAATCAAAGCTACAAATTTGGACCCGTAGAGCTTTGAAGGATGAAAATTTCATTAATGTCCAATTAAGCTTATCTATATCATTGATCTTCAACTAACTAATCAAAGCTACAAATTTGGACCCGTAGAGCTTTTAAGGACGTAAATTTCATTTACGGAAGTTGTCTTAGGTAGAGAAAATTGGATTCCTAGCTATGCTCCACAGGCATGTGTCCCTTGGGCTTTTAGGCCCACGCCCGTCCCTGGCACAGTACAGGGATGGGGGGAAGGCATTTTGCAGTCCCCAATGGCATTTCAAAAAGGCCCAAAAAGGGGACTGTCCCCGAAATGCCACTTTGAGAGCAGCAGGGTATGGGGGTACCGCTAGAAGTCCCCAGGACGGCTAGGGGACCTCTACCCGTCCCGGGGACTTCTAGTCGTCCCCTATGGCCCAAGCCATTTTTGACTGCCAGTGATAAAAAATACGGCATTTTTAGATTTGAAAAGAAAGCTGGCTGGCCCACAAGGACACCCAAACCACATTTAACAGTAGCAGGATACGAGGGTACGGCTAGAAGTCCTCAGGACAGCTAGGGGACAGCTAGAAGTCCCCTACGCATCCCGTGGACTTCTGGTCGTCCCCTATGGCCTAAGCCATTTTTGGACTGCCAGAGTTTTAAAAAAAAGCATTTTTAAACTTGAAAAAAGGGCTGGCTGGCCCACTAGGACACCCAAACCACATTTAACAATACCAAAACCTAATCTAAGCATAAAATAACCAAAAAGAAGAAAACGAAATTCATTTTCACATTTGCAAAGGAGAAGAGCAACAAGGAGCAGCTGGTCAAGGAGTGTACAACAATTGAAAGGTTAGGTTAAGGCATCAAATCTATTTGATTTAGACTCTTAGACCTACCATCTACTGAATATGGACAGTTATATATTATTGCGGACTTCTATGTTTACTGTTTAGTAGTTTAGTTATAGTATTTACATTTTAATATTTTGTCATTTCATGGTTGAAGTTTGGACCCTTTGGGCATTTTTGCTACATGTATGCTAGATATTGACAATGAAAGCATTTGAATTTTGTTATTTTGCTTATCGATTTACATGTGAAATCTCAATTCAAGTCTAATGCTATGTATTAAGCTTCTAAAATGTCTATGATGAATGCTTTATCAATGTTATGATATATTTGAAACCTCTCTCTCTCTATATATATATATAAATCCCCCTATTTTTTAATAGTTGCCCCCTGTCGTCCCCTAAAAATTGGCCATAAACCATACCCATACTTGAAACACATCCCCATCCCTAACCGTCCCCGACCCCGAAACTCCGTGGAGCATAGATTGCCAGTGTTTATCATAGAAATTGAGCTGAACTCATTTGGGATAGAAAAATAATAACCAATCAAGAGTATCTAATCAACAAATGTTACATAGACATCTTTGTATTATATACAAGAAATAATGTCCAAGCTAAGGGTTGAGATATATTAATATTTTATTGGTAGGCACAGATAACATGTCCTCCTCCTTGAGGTCTTTAACTGTTAAGTTCCATTAATAAAAATGAATTATAGTTGTGGTTTAAGTATACTGCTGAAAATTCATTATTTTCACCTACTTATCAGGACCTAGAATTCCATTTTTTATTTTTCTCTCTAGCAAAATTGAAACAGAAAATTTGAGAAATCTTCCAATAGATATAAATTGATCAGGACCTAAAATTCCATTATTAATTTCTCTCTAGCAAAATGGAAACAGAAAACTTGAAAAATATTCCAATAGATATAAATTGACAAGGGTACCTATTGATGTGAGTTTTGTGACCACTCCAACATGCAGAAAAAAATACCTAGTATTTTATCCTCCAATTCCTCTCTTGAACAAGGAAACTCCACACTAAACAATGAAGCAATTGTGTGACCAAGTGAAGCAAACCCAAGGTTTACAATGTGAACCTGCAACTTTGTGTTGGATATAACTCAGTTTACTAATGTGATAAACTGGTAATCACATGGGGACTTACGCTATTCCACCTGGACTTTATCAATTATAATTTATTTCCCTCAAAGGTGACTGGAACTTGGACATCAAAATGACTTGAACTTCAAATAATAGATAAAAAAGGATTGAAGGGTTTAGAGAATCCTATTCTATTCCTAAGGACAATGATATCAATGGATTATGCTTAGATGAGTGAATTGCTATAACCAAGTTTTGCTTCACCAAATGAAACTAAACAAAGATGATGCAATCTGTGAAGGGAACACGAAAGATTTTCATATTGTAATCATTCATCCAAATACCCAATATTGGCACAATCCGAATGAACATCTACAATTGAACTTAGTATTTGATCAAATCAAGACTAACCTTACACTACAACTTGCAATCAACATGGAATTCATCATTCATCTTCACATTTCTCAATTTCAATCAATGAACTTTAACTAAACTATGAAAAGTACAAACCTTGTAAAATGTTGAGACAACACAGAAATTCATCATATCTTCAATGAAAATCATGTCTCTATTACAAACATCCTCTTGGCAACAATTTGTTGTTTCCTCCTCTTACTCTACTACTACTTGCTATTTAACGACTAACTAGCTCTAATCCTGATGATGGATCACGAAGCGTGATCCGAAACATTAATGCTAAAAATACAAATGCAATCGAATCCAGAAGCTAATCTCTGTAATCGCAATGGATTGTGGAAATCTCATATCTTTGATTAGCTCTAATCCCTTTTACAAATGAGAAGGTCAAACCTTTTATAGATCTCTCAATTACAATGAAGGGCAAGATTGATTTAAAATCAACGACCAAGACAATTTTATGAAAACCCTACTTAGGGTTGTTACAACAACAATCGCTTACTAGTATTAAATGTCATCCAAGGAAAAACTTACATTGCTTTGGAATACATTTCCTTTTAAGGATGAGCTAGTGAGAAAATTCATTGTGGTAATACGTTAAATGTTTTCCACATTTCCACTTGGAATCTTTTGATTAGTGGAAGTGTTGGAAATATAGCATCATATGATGCATAAAATAATAATTTAGTTATTGCACAAATAATTGGTAAAATATTGGATAGATTAATGGATGAGCAAGATGCTCATTTATAGTTTACAAAGACAATGTTTCTATTACGAAACAATCATTGTTATTAGAAACATTCTAATATTTACAACATTTGCAATATTGACAATTAAAATAATAATAAACACGATCACCCGTTAAGGGTCAGTCTTGGTTTAATCCAAATCCTTGTGGTGGTGTTTGTGTTGTTCGGGTAAGACCAAACGAAGGATGGTGCAAGGTGAACTTTGATGGTGCATCTAAGGTGGGACTCGAGGCCTTCAAGAGCTGGTTTTATAATCCACAACTGTCATGGAAATACTCTAGTGATTAGTGGGAAAAGATAAGAAGATGGCACTAACAATGTAGCGGAAACTGAAGCAACGTTAGTGGCAATCAAGGTTGCAAAACATCTTGGGGTTAGAAGACTACACTTGGAAGGGGATTCTCTTCTAATTGTTCAAGCAGTTATGAAGGGGTCTACGGAGGCCTAGCATTTGCAAAAATTTATAAACCTAATTACTGAAGAGATAGCAGAAATAAATGAAGTCTAAATAACTCATGTAAAGCAAGATGGTAATAAGGAGGCAGATTGCTTGTCGAATTGGGCTTTCTCCTTTGAGAATAAAGGAGACATTAAAGTTAAGGATTTTCGAAGGTGTAATCTAAATTAAACTGTTACCTGACTACTTATTTGATTGAGCTCATTGATGGTGTGAAGAATGGCAGCAGTGTCTAGGGTGAGCAAATTTAATGATGTTGAGGTGGTGATGAGACTCTAATTCCATCAAAGGACTTCGCATTTATAGTGGGGGAACTCTAAAATCTTTGCTTTAAACTTGGCATTTGGTGGTTTTTTCCTGCAGAAAACAATAGAAATTGGGAAGTGAACTTTGAGAAAGATTGCGAAGGATGGAAACAACTTTCACCCTCACATCGCCAAAGCAACAAAATCCCTTCTTTGCACAAATGACGAAGAAAAGACAGGAGAAGATGTTTTGGTTTGAAGATAAGAAATTAATGAAGAGTGTGATGATTATTCTGGGAGAGATGTTCAATGAGGTTGAAAACCGTCATAGAACCAACACAAACATGTTTTCAATGATAATGGTGTGGTGCTTGCAACTAGGGGAGTCAAAGGAGACAGTGCAAAGGGTGATGGAAGCCATTGTCCCACCAAAATTTCTTGGGGACATGCCTGGCATCCTTGACAAGTCAATTCCAAGGTTGGGAATCAATTTGGCTGTACGGCAAGGTGGATTGCAGAAGATTGAGGGGACAAAGAACACCCCATTTGTGTGGAGGTTAGATGAAACACGGCAAAGGCAGAGGTTCAAGGATGCGTGTAATGGATGGAGAGCACTAAAATTAGTGGTGGAGCTCCATAAGTTGGAGGAGATAGTAGAGATGAAGCAGGTTGTGGGATGGAATGAAGAGGACAAGGAGAGGTTGAATGAAAGGCTTCAAGCACGCAAAAGGGAAGCGGAAGAACGAATGGAGGCTTCAACAAGCAGAGGTAGCGCAAGCTCATGAGGATGGAATTGCTCTGTTTTTTTTGAGCGAGTTTGGACACTGGGTCTTCTTTTTTTGGACTAAGGTTTAATTGGGCTATATTCTCAGTTTTTTGTATTGGTCTTTGTTGTTCTTTGGCATATTGAAATGCCCGTATCTTAATTTCGATGTAAACTGTAAATGTCGAGGATGGTTAATAGGTGGTAGGGTTGGTAGTGGTTTTCATGAGACTAGAGGGTTGGTGGTTTTACAAACAGTGGTTTTATGTAAGGGTTATTGTTAAATTAAATGTTATGTAATTATGCTTTTATTATTAAAAAAATAAATACATGTTACCGAGAAAAAAAAATAACAAACAAGATATTCAGAGATATTATTCTAATACCCTCCCATAATGGTCAATATATCAACTACACCAAGGAGCCCCCTGAACATAACAAACTTATCTGGAAGGAGGGACATGGTGAGAATATCTGCAATCTGGTCCACTGTAGGAACATCTTGCAAATTCACGGATCCATCTTCAGCTAACTGATGGATGAAGTGAGAATGATCAATAAAACTATCAAGAACTTGAAAGGAACCGACATGCGATGTTATTTCAGGTTCTTACAAATGACTTACAAACTTTGATTCTTTAACATCCTAAATCCAACCCATGCATGAAAGCTCCTAATTCTATTTTTTTTATACTTAATCTGATTTTCCTGAAATACTTTCAAAAAATGGAATTCCGGATACAATTCACACCTGATTTAATGAAAATGACACCCTTCTTATGATTGAATAAAAGCCTTACCTGCTGGGGCTTTCGAAAATTTCAGAGTTTATCAAAGAAATAATTTGCACCTTCTCTGCTTATAATCAGTTCTTTTCACTTCTTTCCTGAGTCTGATCAGTCAATGCTTAAGCAATTTTGATTTCTCTGCTGTGGTTTAATGCTTGAATTCGATTTATTGATCTTTGATACTTCTCCTTGCTCAAGTTTGCACTCCTCAATCAGATTTGCATGTCTTCCTCTTGGTCTGCTGTGCTCTGCTTTTAATCAATTTGTTTTATGAATTGTGGTTGACAAGACTTCATTCACTTCCCCGTTATAGCCATCAAAGGAATGGCTGAAATATGAGGGCCAACCTGACTTTATATTTATTTAACTTTGAATTCAAAATTACTTTTTGCAAGGCACCTATGTCTATAAGGAGGCCGACTTGACATAATTTCATTTATTTTTTTTTAATTTACATTTTTTCCAAGCTGGCTGACCTCTTTCAGCATTTAAACAATTTATTTCAAAAATTTCCCTCCCTCAAGCTGGACAACCTGGTCATTAATTTGAAATTCAAACTTCAATTGGGCGATTTTTTATGATTTTCTCTTATTTTCCCTTCAAAGAGTGGAAATTTGATCCATAGAAGGAAGGGTGGAAATTCCCTAGTGGACAAGGAAATTCTACTCTCCTTTTAACTTTTTTGCTTAATGTAAATTTCTTCAAGGGTGGAGATTTGACCTCCACAAGGAAAATTTCGATTTTGCTTGCTCAACATTTTATTTTTATTTTTATTTTCAAGACTTGCCCAACATGGAAAATCAACTAGCGCTACGAAGAGTGGATATTTGTAAATGACAAGGAAGAGTGGAAAATCGCACCCTACAAGTAATGGTGGGAATTCCTAGTGGACAAGGAAATTCCACTCTTCATTTATATTTTACTTTGCAGTTTTTTTCATGGAGTTGAGAGCCTACCTCCGCAAGGAAGGGTGGAAATTCCGGGTGGACAACAAAATTCCACTCTTCTTTTTTAATTTTTAATTTTGCTTGATTTTCTCTCAATTTGGAAGGGTAAAAATTGATCATAACAAGGAAATTTTGCTTTTCTTTCATTTTTCATCAACTTTCAATCTCCGGGAGTGGAAATTTCAGCGGTACGAGGAAGATTATTTTCAAAGGATGGATATTCCTAGTGGACAAGGAAATTCCACTTTCTTTCATTTCAGACTTGTTAATTTTCCTCCAGGATTCGAAATTCAAACCTTAAAAGGAAGGATGGAAATTCCTAGTGGACAAGCAAATTGCAATCTACTTTTTCCTTTCGATTTTGCAATTTTTCTTCAAGGGTGGAGATTCGACCAAGATAAGGAAGGTTTTGACTCCAAGAGTGGAAATTCAACCCCCACAAGGAAGATTTTGTTCAAGGAGTGGACATTCTTAAGTTGACAAAGATATTCCACTCTTTGCTATCATTTTGGCTTGTAAATTTTCCCTTAGAGTGGTGAATCAACCATGACAAACAAAATTCCACTTTTCTACCTTGAGGCAAATTTTCGTCATTTAACTCTTCGTTCCAATTATCTCCCAAAGGGTGGAGAAACGACCCCTAGAAGGAAATTCCTGATCTTGACAACACTTTAACATCTTTTGCAATTGCCACATTTCATGAAAATTCCACAATTTCACCACCAATTTCTCACTTTTGCAAGCACAACAATTTAAATTGATCAAAATCCCATCTAAGCTTGTCATGACTTCTCAGCTGACTTGACAAACAACTACAACAACTAAGCCAAGCAACTAAGCAAAAATGGGGGTCCCCATTTGCAATGGGGTGCGTGTGTTTACAACGCAACAATACTGAGAAGCAAAACCAGCTAATACAAAGGTGATGACCATTCAAAATCAACTTTATAAATCGATGTTATAGAATTATGAGAAAAATGTATATCATATTGAATTAGTCAACTTCAAAGATGATGTTCGTGATTTTAAATATATGCATACACAAATGTGATATCAACCATGTGACACTTCCTAGAATATGGAAATTTTGTGCCATCACAAGGATCTTCAATTGCCAAGCCTCTGTGCTTGAGTTCACAATGAGCAGTAAAGGAATCCATGAGACCTGTTATTACAATATTCTAAACTTTTCTTTTGCATTTTAAAATTTGATTATTGTCACTGCTTTGCTTGCTATCTTGTTCATACTGAAATCACCAATTTAACCACCCTCGATGCCTTTTTCTAGAGACATTCCCAATTTGATATTGAAGGTATTATTTGTGTCCGAAAATAGTATTTTTCACTTTGATAATTACCAATCCATTATAAAACAGAAGATACCCTCTTGAAAAAAATTTACAATTAAGATGGTAATCAGTGACTTAATAGAAAGTACTAACAAACTATACCTATAAAATTGTCTCAGTAATGGTGAAACTGAATTGTGGAGTGAGTTGTTTGTCCAATCATCCTTCACTAAAAATAAATAAAAAACACAATTTTAAAAAAAGTGAGAGGTCAATATAACCTAAATTTTTTAATGCCTCTCATTCTTATACTATCAATAAGTTTATTGAAATAAGACAGCAAATAATTATTAGATGTATAGTCATTAACCTAAATCCAATGCGTATGGATTATGGATGAGAGATTTTTTCATTGGTTGAACTTGGTCTGTGAAATTTATAGTGAAGGTGAGCTGTCAGCTCACTTGGCTATGCAACTTATAACACCAATGATACTTATACTATTTTCTACAAAAAATACACATAATATAACCATGATCCTATATTATATGTGCAACAATGTGAACGTGATAATTTTTTATTTTGTTTTTTATAAATAATAATGTAGATTGCACACATTCATGTATTCAAAATATAATAATATTATGATATTATAAGTATAAACAAATCTTTTATAATTATAATATAGGCCCATTTCAAAAGGTTCGAGTTCACATTCCGCAACAATAAAATTCCGACAAAGTTTGACAACAGAAAAAACAAATCAAAAAAAATGCCATTAAATTCACCTTATATAAATTTAACTTTTTTAAAATATTAGTAATATATCCCACAATATAACCAAAAATGGCTTAACATTGCTTAATAACTTAGTTGTGGCTATGACATTTTATTGTTTTTCCTCATGTTTGCGGGTGTGTATTAAAATCTATGAACATTTATACAATTTATTTTATATAATATAAATATATAATTTCATTAATTTATATTTAACATTTTAAAAATTATTCAAACATTTTAATAAGTAATCTATTATATATGAAAAAATAATATAATAAATATTATATATATTAAAAATATAGATATAATATATTTTCTACGCTATAAAAATGTAATTTCATTTATATTTATTATTTTTTAATTGCATATCAATTACAAATACCTTGCACATTCGAGCATCAACATGAGATCAATACAAGCTGCTTACGAGCAAACACAACTTAAAATCTCACTTCAAATATCCCTATGAGGAATTGAATTCGGGTCTCCACAATGAATACCCAATGCTATAACCAATTAAGCTCAACCTCCAAAGTCATATTTATTAATATTAAATAAAACAATAACTAATATATATATAAATAAATAAATAATATTTCTCAATTAAATATTGAAAGACTCCCCATGATTGTCCCCAAATCAGAAGTAATCATTTACCTGTAAATATCGTCAATTATTTTTGCCACCTCATCCTTTCCAATGAGATGTTTGTTGCCCCATCCATGTAACTTGGACCCTGTTATGCACAAGAGAAAACTACACCTTAAGATATATGACAGTCAAAAATATTGATCGCACTAAAAGTCTCAATGCAACAGAGTCTAGAGCATATATATATCCAATTTGATATTAGAATCTGGCCAAGACTCTTTTACTTTTCTTGACATAAATACATGGTTTTGTCATCAGTTGCAACGAAAAAACATATAAAAGGAACTGCACTAGTCTGGAGATGAGTGCAGCACCAGTCAAATATGGAGCAATAGCAAAGCAAGCAAATTCATATTTATCATAAGTAAAATGACCAACAATGCAAGCCCTACGAAATAATTGACAGCTAAGACAAAATATCCAATAAGGTAATCTAATATTTTCAAGCTACGATTAGCAGTAATTGACAGAAAAAGCAAAAAATTAAAATTAAATAATTTGCATAAAGTTGGGGATAATCGGCAGATGAACTAGTAGCCCACTGGGGAGTGAAGATGATCACATCAACTGCTTGATACTCATACACTTAATTGTTTAATACAGAGTTTGTGCATACAATGCTCATAATCACCCTAACATGAACCAAAAAAATACAGAATCCAGTCTCAATACCAACAGTCTGGATCCAAATTTGACTGCTAACAAGGATATAACAAATATCCTAACAGATTATTTAAAGCTCTGACATTTTAAATTGCACATCCTAACAATTACTTTAGACAAAACATGGAAATTTAAAGAACTCCTTTATGACACTTTAAGATGTACAAAGAGCCATCACAAATAAGGACCTTTGAATCCTCACCTTTATCATCAGAAAGCATGGCCATTATCCTGTCCAAAAGAACCTGATAAAAGATGTAAAACCATGAATATGAGTAATGTAAAGGTTTCTTTAAGTAATTAATCAAAGGAAACGTATCTTTAAAGGTAAGAATTTGAATGCTACATAATTCCAACAATACCAACAAATCTAATCAGATTTCAATAGTCTAACAGAATTTGTTTTTAAAAAGGTGAAGTTCAAAAAGGAAAAAACATGTGGATATGAGAAGTAACAAATGAAGCAGACACATCTTGGAAGAACAATAAAACATACAAATTTGACAGTGGGAAGGTCATGCCATCCAAAAAACAACATTAGCTGTAAAAATCAAACGGCATGCTCTTCAAACAAACTTAATTAATCCATACTGCCATCTAAGTTGCAGAGATTCTTTGTGAAAATTCAAAATTCAACGAACTCAATAAAAAAGAAAAACAAATCAAAATTACCCTAGGATTTGAAAGTAAAGAGTTTTAATATTAAAGCTTTGACTTCCATTGAAAATAAAAAAAATAGCATACAAGTGTCTGAATCGGATGTTCAACATAAATTTAGAGATTACAATTTCAGCAGAAAATGATTTCTAGAGCTTTCGTAGTAAAATAGCCTCAATTATCATGCAAACTCAGGCATACCATCCTTGTTCACCACTGCACTCCTGGTCGTGGGAGAGAATAACTCAGATTTTGAGTTTCTCGTTGAGGTCTTTAAGGCTAATCTCGCAAGGAATTTGAACAAGTTTTCCAATTGTGCTGTATCTAGAGTCGGTTTCATGGACGAGGTGGAAAACTTTGAGATGGCTTACATGGTATCTC
Source organism: Chamaecyparis obtusa (assembly GCA_027943335.1). Lineage (NCBI taxonomy): Eukaryota > Viridiplantae > Streptophyta > Pinopsida > Cupressales > Cupressaceae > Chamaecyparis > Chamaecyparis obtusa. The sequence goes on from BSBK01003955.1 coordinate 652,135, forward strand.
TGGGGCCAGGGAATCCTTTCTATGTCCATTTGAAGGGTGCCATCTGGTGAAGATAGCAAGGGTAGCAGCATTCATCTTTCATGCTTTTCAAAACCACCCTGGGCTGCATGGAAATTCGGCCCTTTGCTTATGCCAATTCAGGCTAATGCAGGAAGGGGGTGGTTTTTTGCAGCTGCGTCATAGTCTTGCTTGTGGTGTCTATTAGAATAATATTGTCTTTATTAGATTATTTCTATTTTAATGGTCACTTCTAGATCTTTTGTAAATAATAGCTAGTTTCTATTCTTTGTATGTTTCTATTTAGAAACATCTCTTTTCTAAATCTATAAGAACACTTCCATTTTTTTATCATAATACATTAAAATATTTACCAATTACCTGTGTAATATGGTATCAGAGCAGGATCAATTGTTTTTCAAAAAAATTATAATTTCTTTATGAAATTATAGTTTTTTAATTTTTCAAAATTCATTTCTTGGCACCTAGGGTTTTTGCAGGGTCATGTGTTCTACTTTGAATTCAACCTGCAACAAGGTCCTAGTGTCAACGATCTTGGCTCTCAAAAATCATGATTCTCACCAAATCGCATTTTTGTTTCTTGGTTGAAATCTGCGATTTCAGTTTTTTTTTTTGGCTCTTATGTGCCTCTTCTGGAATTTTTTCAGCCAGAACGACCTGTCTTTTGGTCATTTTTTGTTGCAGCCGACCCATCGGGATTTCTCAGTTTTTATTTCTGGCTCCCGCGCAACGTCATTTCTGGCATTTGGTTTCTGTGATGGGATTTCTTTTGCCGTGATTTTCTGATTTCCCTAACATACACTTGTGACGACTTATTTTGTCTGCACAACAGGGTTTTACTGTTGGCGCTGACGCCAGTCATAGGCTCATTTGAAGTTTTTGTTGCATTTTTTTACAAAAATGCCTGGGTTATTTCCCCACTTCCAGCCCGTCTCTGCTCATCACGGGATTATTTTTGCAAATTTCGACCACCTTCTGTGATAATTTCTGCTTCTAGTGGGTTTGACTCTGCACAAAAACTAATTTTTTTCAGATTTCAAGCCCACCGACTAGGGTTTTGACACAAACTCTCTAATTTTTTGGTCTGATTCAAATTTTGATTGCAGATTCTTGGTTGGTTTTTCAAGAGGTTTTCTATGTTACTCTCGAAATTTTGGGGGGCCTATCAAAATTCCTACATTGGAAAATGTGCCCAAAAATTTCTTGTTCAATACGCGATTTTCACGTGTTGATCATATTCTACCTCAATATTCGTGTAGCCATTCAGTCAACCACCTTTGACCTCACTTTTCTGCAATGGCGTCTCTAACAAATATTCTGCATTAGGGGAGTCAAAAATTCAGCAGCAGAAACTATAATACTTGGAAACAGCATATGATGACGATCTTTGAAAACAGATGTCTTGACAAATTTATTTTGGGCAAGACTGATCATCCTACAGATGAAGGCAATGAGCAAGACAAATTTGATGAGCAAAATCGAGAAGCTGTCATGCTCATCAAACTCTCAGTTACTGATGATCAATTGCCACAGGTTCCTTCTGGCAAAATAGCTGCAGAAAATTAGAGCCATCTAAAAGGTTTGCATGAAACCTCTAATAAGAGTCATGGGTTCTTCTTGAAGAATGTGCTCTTCACGATCATGATGGATGAACTGGTGTCCTTGCAAGATCATCTCAATAAAATCACGGACATTTAAGATCAATTGGAAGCCATTGGACGCAAAATGGAAGACATGGTGGTGATCACCCTGAAGAGTCTACCGTCTTCCTATGAGCACTTTGTTGAAACTCTCAGCATTGCTTCTATCAATGTTGACTTAAGATTTTCCAATCTCTGCACAATGCTTTTACAACAAGATCGTTGGAAACAACAATTAGGCATTGGTACCAGTTCATCTTCCAAAGAACAGGCCTTCACAGCCCACTATCCATCTTCCCAGTCTTCTCGGCAAACATACTCTACTCTGACATCAAAAGGCTCAAAGAACATTCAGTGCAATTAATACCATAAGTATGCTAATATGAAGTTAGAGTGTCGTAAACGCTTAGCTACACAGGCCAAGCAAAGTGGTTCACAGCCTAAGGCAAATTCAGCGAAGCACACTGAGTAGAGTGAATCTGCTATTATGCCTTCATGGCTAAAAGACCTGCATACCATGTCAAATCCTCTGCCTGGTATATTGATTCATGTGCCTCCCTTCACTCATCATCGAGATTGGTTCACACATTTTCAGCCATTCTCAAATTCAGTTATTTTTGGAGGGAAAAAGTACACCGTTGGTGGAAAGGGCAATATATAGATTCAGTCTAGAGGGAGGAAATTGATTTTCCTCAATGTGTACTATGTTCCAGGAATGGAACTCAACCTTCTCTCAGTCAATCAAATTTTGAGACATTCTCCTCATGACCTTCAGTTCACATCAGTGCAGCATCATTGATCGGAAGACTCAGTCTATTGTTGTTATGGGTCTTGAGGATCATGGTCTATTCAAACTTGTTGACTCTGGTGATTCTCCAGGGCTTGCCATGGCAGCCAAGCACTCCTCAGTTAGTACACTTTGGCATCAACGATATGTGCACTCAAATGTGCACTATCTTTCTCAGCTTAATTAGGAAGATCTTATCATTGGACTGCTGGAGATTCAGACCCAGAACCTTAGAGGTTGCGGAGTATGTCAAGCTAGGAAGCAACATCAATCTTCGTTTTTAGATGGTGACTCCTAGAGAGCTTCTAAGGTACTACAACTGGTCCATGCTGATATATATATCGACCTATGGCTACTCCTATTATTGGGTCCAGGTATATCTTTCTTTTTGTTGATGATTTCAGTCATAAAATGTGGGTATATTTCCTTCATAAAAATATCATGGGTGTTTGTTTTGTTTCAAAAGTTCAAAGCATCTATAAAAAAAGAGTCTGGTCAACATATTGTTACTCTTAGAACTGACAATGGGGGAGAATTTTGTTCTTTTGCCTTCTACCATTTATGTGAACAACATGGCATAAAGTGCCAATTAACAACACCCTAAACCCATCAGCAAAATGGTGTCATTGAGTGGAGAAACTGCACGATCACCAAAATGGCACGGTCTTTGCTTGAACACAAGAGTGTTCCAAAGAAATTTTGGGCTGAAGCAGTCAACACTGTTGTCTATATTCTCAACTGCTCTCCTACAATGGTTGTCAAGAGGAAGACTTCGAAAGAGGCCTGGTCAGGCTGTAAGCCCAGAATCAATCATCTCAAAGTTTTTGGCTCCACTTCTTTTTGTCTGGATCCCCATTGCTAAGCACACCAAGTTGGATGCTACGAGCCAGAAACTCATGCTAACCGGCTACATTGATAATCACAAAGCCTACTAACTTGTTGACATCAAGACAAATTGTCTCATGTTTGGTCGTGATGTGGTCTTTAACTAGGAACAAGGACCATTTTATCTCTCTCTCTCCTCCCGTTAAGGATTCAAAGGATCACCCTCTCCAAGCTCAAGACTTGGGTGTTTGTCTTCCATTAGGTCCACCTAATGGGAGGGCTTCAACTATTCCAGTTCCAGTTCCTGCACCTTCATCGATTCCTTCTCCTACAGGATCACCTAGACGTGCAGTTGCACATCTAATCTTTTGTCTGATGAACCTAATCTTGTTGCACCTTCTACATTGATGTTGGCACTTCTACTCTCCAGCCTAAATGGTGGGCTAAGACGATGGTGATCTTCATGATGATGAGCTCATCGAGGGTAGAACTACTCGGAAGAAGAGCAAACCTTCTAATTTTGTAAATTTTGTTCTTATGGCCAGCATTCACAATGTGCATGAGCCTCAAACATATAGAGAGGTGACAGGGATACCTACATGGGAACAAGCTATGGACACTCAGCACCATAGCTTGCTGAAGAATAGAACTTGGGTTCTATCAGATCTTCTTCCAAGGAAGAAACCCATTGGATACAAATGGGTCTATAAGGTTAAATACAAGGCTAATGGTACTTTAGATAAGTACAAGGCTCGTCTCGTTGCCCAATGGCTTCTCTCAGCATGAAGGAATTGATTACGAGTAGACCTTTACTCCGACAGCAAAGATGAAGAGCATCAAATTAGTCCTAGCCATCCGGCCTAAATGGTGGGCTAAGACGATGGCGATCTTCATGATGATGAGCTCATCAAGGGTAGAACTGCTCGAAGAAGAGCAAACCTTCTCATTTTGTAAATTTTGTTCTTATGGCCAGCATTCACAATGTGTATGAGCCTCAAACATATAGAGAGGTGATAGGGATACCTACATGGGAACAAACTATGGACACTCAGCACCACAGCTTGATAAAGAATAGAACTTGGGTTCTATCAGATCTTCCTCCAGGGAAGAAACCCATTGGATGCAAATGGGTCTATAAGGTTAAATACAAGGCTAATGGTACCTTAGATAAGCACAAGGCTCGTCTCGTTGCCAATGGCTTCTCTCAGCGTGAAGGAATTGATTACGAGTAGACCTTTAATCCGACAGCAAAGATGAAGAGCATCAAATTAGTCCTAGCCATGGCAGCTCAGTGTGGCTGGAAGGTCCATCAAATGGACATCAAGAGTGCATTCCTGAATGGTGAGTTGCAAGAAGATGTCTACATGACACAACCTGCTAGATTCAAGGTTGCCAGTAAAGAACACCAGGTACTCAAACTGGTGAAAGCACTTTATGAGCTAAAACAAGCTCCTCAAGCATGGTACACGAAAATTGATGAGGACCTCACAGATCAGGGTTTCCAGAGGAGTCCTTCAGACTCAAATCTGTATGCCAAGACTCCTGGCAGTGATATCATCTTTCTGGTTATATATGTTGATGATCTGATAATCACTGGCAGTTCGGCATTTTTGATTCAGGGAATCAAACAAAATTTTTGCTAATCTTTTGACATGACCAATCTTGAGCTTCTACACTACTGCCTAGGTGTCGAGGCTTGGCAGCAGCCTCATGACATCTTCATCTCTCAGTCTAAGTATGCACACTAGACAAATTCAGAATGCAGGACTGCAAACCTGCGTCTACACCTATGTTTACTGCATTTAAGCTTACTGCTGTTTGTTGTCAATTTTTTGTTATTTAATCACAAGTTTACTGCCATTTGATCAACAGGGAAAGTGCAAATTTGCTGCAGTTTTATCACGAATTTTATGTTGTTCAACAGTTTTATTCACGAGTTTTAACAGTGCTCCCAGGGCAAGGGTCCCATCAATCTGCCATATCTTTCATTTCCTCAATCAGCCAAGCTTTTTTCTCAATCATGGAGTTTCTATAGAATTTTTTCATTTAGGTCAAATATCAGATTTTTATTTTAGTCAAAATAAAATATGGTTCATTTTAGTTTTAGTGGTTTGAATTATTTTACTATTATTAAAACTTGTTCTAAGTTTTTATTGATATCATATCTATTTCAATTTGCTATACTAGAACTTCGCTTTATATCTCAACAATTTGTTTATTTCTTTTATTTTCAGTATTTGGTTTTATGTTTGTTATGGTTTTTAGAAGACCCTCACAGATTTATCAAGGCTAGTTCATACAACCGCATCCAAGTACACATGAAATAACCTAGAGAAAGGAGTTGGGGCTTATCATTACCATATATGCAAACGAATGAAGAAAATATAATAATTGAATGTGATAATTAGATCAACAACTGATGATGGGTAACTGATATATAAGATGTCAACAACTTGGTTATAGATTTTTAGGGTTGCAAGTGACAAAAATCTCTGATCCTGAATATTAACCGTTTGTTGCTCCAGTTCACCTCTACAAAAGCAGACTTTATCTTCTGCATGGACCTGATCTGATGTGTGGATTAGATCTGACAGGATCTGACCTCTTTTAATTCACTCGTGTTGAGCTTGGTATCTGAACTTATGTAATAACAGACAATGTTTATAAAACATTTGGAAACCACCTAATCACATGGTTTATGTTCTCCTAGGTCAGAGACCCTTAAATGGACTAGCTTTTGGCTTGAGTGAAACTATTGAGGACAGAAGGCATGCTCTGAAGCCCTAGCATGAAGTAATCGATAATGTTAAAATGCAGTTCGATTTGTTTTGTTCTCAAAGTCAAAATGCTCAATAGTGAATGATCTAGGATGTCCTTGTATTGTCAGATGATCTTCAAATAATGATCACTCGCTGTTTTGTCCTTATATGCAACAACCAAACACACAAAACACCATGGCATGCACTAAGCCAGTTCACAAAAGCTAGTGAAAAGCTTCACAAGGTAGAAATTTGAATTTTTAAGTTTTATAAGTGGAGGGTTCATCCACAACTATGGATGTGACCTGGGTCAGGTTCACACAAGCACATCTGATCAACAGTCGTAAAAAAAAGGTTAAGGTATCAAAAAGTGCAAAATCTGGGATCAGAAATGAAGGGGATAAGAGATGTATGAGCCAAGTTCACACAAAAGCATGCAACTTGTAAGCTAATTATTGCACTTATGCAACTTGAACCTTGTGACTTTGACTGCAATAATGCCATGTAATAGACAAAACCACTTCAACTTGAAAAGTCACCAAATCAAAACAGAGAGAGAGAGAGAAAAGAATGACAAAAAATGCGTACCTGCTTCTTCCCTTGTTTGGCCAAACCAAGCCGGCTTAACACATCTTTTAATTCTTTAAGACGAAAGAATGTCAATTTATCCTGAAAACATACCAGCACCACCACCTTATCAAAATATGAACAAAATATTATTCATAATAAGATAAATATAACCTATGTAATACATCCGAAACGCAAGAGTTTTCAAATACTTAACAGACAAAGTACCAACTAGAAATTCATGGGAGTTTAGAGAGCCAGATATATTTTAATCTTATTCAATCTGAGACATGGGTTTTTTTGTATAATACAACTTAATGTCAGACTTAACTCTGGGTACAGAAAATGCGAAATTCCTTTCTATTAAGAATTTTTCCATTAAGCAGTGGCAGAAAAGACAAATACAAAGATGCAAAAAAATGTCCAAACAGTTTTTCAAGAACAGATTGGAAACAGTCAAGGAGGATGCTGAAAACATAAGGCGTGCCATTTATGCTAAACATGTCTCCAACCTCGGTAAGAGGAAAAAGCAAAAACAAATTTACAATAAAATAAAAGTTGCGGAAAGATAACTAAGGTTTAAGACATAACCAGAAGTTAAGAAATTTAAAAAGAAATCAGGATGTAGATTGAAGACAATACAGAAATATAACAAAAGCACCATAAGCATCACAAATTTGAATGTTTCAAATGTATGCCGTAAAAACTAAAAATTAGATGAAGTCCCAAAAAAAGCCATTGAAACTTTAATAAGATTCATAAAATGAACAGAAGTTACAAGATAAGTCAGACTTTCAGTATGTGCTATTTCAAAATTGCCTACGTTAAAAAAAAAAGAACTTGTAGAGCTATGGCTCATTAGTGAACAGTGAACACAAATATGGTACATAGAGGTCTCAAGAACCAAGGGTCCGGCAAAATATAAGAACTCAAACTGCCATGCATATTTTATTGGATAAGATCTTCTGCTTGCTTTTTAAATTTATGGACATCAACATTAGGAGCATTTCATGTACTCATTTCTTGTTTTTGAATAAAGGCAAACATATTGCCTGGTAAAATCAGTTACAATAAAATAGCTTAGCATCCAACTTGATAATAGGTAAATGGTGGTAAGTTCCAGCTAATAGGTAAACAGTCGTAAAATTTCAGCTAAAACAAAAGCTTATGTCACCATTACTCCATTGCAACCAGTATAAAGACATTGTAGAAGAGTACAAAGTGAAGAAGACTAATGCAAAAAAAATTGGAAATAAAGAAATAAAATCATTATAGCCAAACTACAGACATTGAAGTAAGTACAATTTAGTGTATATTATACATGGAGAAATGATCTTTATTTTTAGATCATGGCACTTTAAATAATCAGCACAGACGTAATTCCACATTGGAGCCAAATGGTAGTAACATGAAAAGGAAAGAAGTCCGTAAATAACTAAAATAGGTCGGAGGGACTCAAATAATACAACCAATATTAATGTCAAAAAGATCAACATCATACTCCTATAACTACTTAGCATGTAGATGAGACTCATATGTAAAATACTAAAAAGGCCAAGTGATCCAAGAATCATGGGGGTGAATAAAGAGCACACCGATCCCTTGAGGTGAATAAAGAGCACAACCTCCCTACAACACTCATCCCTTCACCAGTTGGACATGCAAGGTGTTTTTAATGGTTATTCTCCTAGAAAAAATAATAACAATAGTAAACAAATTATAACATAAACTAGACATAGTGCTTACATATACACCACAATGTACCACTCTTGTTAGTGTCCCATGGTCAACATCCCCAACTAGCTCTACTCTCATTATTTATCTCCCATTCAATCTAATGGGCTCTCCCCAAATTACACCACATTCTTTCGATCAACACTACCCCAATTGTTTAAACCCTTGATCAACACTAGTACAAGTTCTCTCCCTAGCTCATCACCTAACAAATTAGCTAACTTAACCTCAATGCTCCTTTTGTGTTAACTAATTAGATCACCTTACATCAACATCATCTAAACTAACCTCCACACTAGCAAAACTCCAAGTGGATCGCCCTAAATGAATGTCATGCCAACTCTTCAACCCCATTTGACATCACCTCTATTAACTACATTCAATCATATTTTATCTAATTAGATTCCCTAGATAGGTGTAACCTCAATGTTGGCACACTACTTGATTGGTATAACTCAAGTAAATGCACAATACAAACAAGTTTCCTCATGTAGGGCTTAGTGTCTAACCTCAATAGCATCATCTCTAAAGAGCACCACCATCTCTATTAAATACTCAATTGACACCCTAATCAATTGATTTTCCAAGAGTTGGTACACAACACTAAGGATTTCAACACATACTAGCCCTAGCATCAAACCTTAGCACGACATGATGCCACTCCAAACATTGTTTCCATGGTTTGCACCTCAACAAAGGATTGTCCCATGCAACCCAACTATGGAAAATGAACCAACATATCTATACAAAAACAAACCACCAAAATTCCTAAAAAAACCAATTATTTTATGTATCCAATTCAAATGGCAAGCATCTCTCTTGCAATTTTCTAGACACATATATTCAACCCTAAGAGACAAGTGTTCTTGGGTCCTTCAGCTAGATATATCAACTAGAGTGTGCTAGCCATATTTCTAACCATAGAAATTCTCATTCCCACTCTTCTAGTTCAATGTAAACATACATATCAACCTTGTTTATAATGAACAAGAGCCCGTTATTCTGCTATCTCAATTCTTCATTTAAATGTAGGACTATAGTTTATTGTCAAGGTTGCACCAAGAAGTGGGAACTTGGAGACTCCGTAGTCTAGTATCAATACTAGTACAACTATTTTCAAAATAGGAGACCAAGGCACTTGGAGACGCCAATTTTTTGTTACAATTTAATAATTTTAAGAAAATATGAAAATATGAAATTGAAGGCAACAGGCCAAACCAATAGGTTGAATCTTTCAACACTGCAAATCTCTTTGCTATTCTATGTGATAATATATATGAGAATGTGAATATAGATTAGATATATGAGAATGTGAATATAGACTATATATATGAGAATATGTATATGGACATACTCACAAGAATGAAGAAAGAGAATGTGCATCATACAAAAATTACAAACTCTCAAGGATCTAACAAATTTCACCCCCAATGTGTATACCAAAGAATCTACATAAAGAAATTAAAAGAACGACAGGAATATAGAAAATATGAATATTTTTTATATTTTGCATCGAATTGCAAATAGCCAAATGGAAAATACGTGTGGTCTTGTTAGCTCACATTGACTTCAGCCTTGCATTGGCTCTTGTTTCCCCTTTTGTATTGTGTTTATTTTCTTGCTTCTTAATGCATTTAACTTTTAGTTTTCAGGGAATTTTGCTTCATTTGTGTGGGAGTCAGCACCTTCTTGCCTGGGAGACAACAAGAGTCTTCAAGAGGTTGTCGTTGAAAGACCCCAACAATTGGAGATGTCCCAAGCAACGTCTCTAATATTGTAGACATGTCTTAGTCTCCAAGACACATCCCAAGGGGTCAGAGACAAGTCTTCAAACACCTAAGTTTATTGTGCATTTTAAGTTGTATGTTTATATTATGATACAATAGCTTACTAGCTCGATTATTGGGTTCAAGTTGTCCTTCACAACACCTTCTTAGATCTCAATGCACATAACCTAGATCATCAAAGTTTGCTATTTGGAGTGCCAACTTCAATGAAGATGTATATAGTCATACTTCTATATACATCATGCCTTTGCTCTAATCTACAAAATTCAACATTAAGCACTTAGTATTAATTTTTTTCTTTGCAGCCATGGCTTTAAATATTAAGGCAAATATAAAATGGAAAGAAATCAAATGACACCTGATAAACATGTGCTCACATTAACACAGAAGTATCCTATGACAAAACAGTAAGAAAATGTGACTATGAAATTCAAACAACCTACACCATGAAATGGACATCCCTTGTTGTGATGAGGACAACCCCTTCATAGGTTATGTAACTTTGAAAAGATGTTTCCTCCAAACAAAAATGAATCACTTTCAGTCTTTGGAAGGATGTATAAAGTATAAACTAATACAATCATCATCACAATTTGCTATATAAATCATTTAATCGACTTTCTCAAAGTATGTTCAAAATGTATATAAATTTATTAGAGTTTTCTGCAATACATTTGTAAAACATCAAATTCAATGCCAATTTTTCAAAATTAGAAAACATACACTAAATTATGCATCTTTGTATTAGAAGAATTTTTTTGATCAAATGTCTAAATAATTTTACTATCCAATATTTTAAACCAACAACCTACACTTGATATGATTAGGTACTAAAGAGTGAAGAATAATTAATATATCATTCTTTGAGACCCAAATTTACGTAGTGTCCATTTAAGCTTTGCAAGTATAGCTAGGAGTAAAATTGTGGAATCTGTAAGCCTACAACAAGATTATTTGGATCCAACCACAAAGATCCAATCTAATTGCATAAAATCCTAAACCTATCCAAGAGAGATTAAACAAATCAAATCATACACAATTCTAATGATATTCAAGAACAAATCAAATTGCACACTATTTATCAATACTTCTCTCTTGTTTCTCTCTTTTTAAAAGCAATGTAGGCTCTCAAATTTGCTCTTAGATTGACACCATGAAAATTCGAGAATTGTGGTTGAAGAAATTGTGAGGAATCACCCTGATTTTATAGAATTCTAGACTTCAATGGACGGTTCAGATTAAGGGGTGTTGACTGATAATGAATGGCCAAAATTAATTGAAAGTGGATTGATTGGACAAATGACTCAGAATGATTGACATAGGACTAACTGCATGACTGAAGAATGAATATAAAACTGATTGCATTAATTAGAAGACTGACTTGATTGAAAAGATGAACTGTTAGTCAGCGGGAGTTAAGGAGGTGGACCAGAAGAAAAAAATTAGCATTAAATAATAATAAAATATTTGATTGTGCATGAGTGGGAATAAAAAAATATTTTATTTATATTCAGAAGACTTAGTTAGCATTTGTTAAATTTGATCAGATTTATATGATGGTATTTTTTTTAATTTATTTACTGTTATGCAGATGTGAATATATAATCAATGATGATCAAACCCTACACAGTTCGATGATCTTGAAGGATCGTTGCTTTCAATCCACAAAGATATATTTAACAATATCGATATGCTGTGAATCAATATCAATCTGTTGTTGCTCTATATCGATGAGACGAGTTAATCGAATGCTGTATACTTACATTGCTATGCACTTTTAATGATTTCTGTACATTTGCAAAGTATAGGAATGGCCTCATGTATATGAAGACTTAGTTAGCATTTGTTAAATTTGATCAGATTTATATGATGGTATTTTTTTAATTTATTTACTGTTATGCAGATGTGAATATATAATCAATGATGATCAAACCCTACACAGTTCGATGATCTTGAAGGATCGTTGCTTTCAATCCACAAAGATATATTTAACAATATCGATCTGCTGTGAATTAATATCGATATGCTGTGAATCAATATCGATCTGTTGTTGCTCTATATCGATGAGACAAGTTAATCGAATGCTGTCAACTTATATTGCTATGCACTTAATGATTTCTGTACATTTGCCAAGTATGGGAATGGCCTCATGTATATATGAGTGCAAAGAGTCATCTCTCACATAGAGACATGGCTCTACGTGAAACTACATGTTTCACGTAGAAACTTGTCTCTACGTGAGACATGTCTTTCTATTAACAAATGTTGTTCGATGATTAACAAGGCTTTAACGATATCATTAACAATTACATGATCAATATATCTGCTGTGATACTCATGATTTTATATCGATACATTCAGCAATAATATGATTATTAATCATTGCAATATAATCGATTATGTATATATATTTAATAATATGACTATTATTAAATATATATACATGATCGGTTATTATTAAGTCACTGATTATTAATCATGCACAATAGAGATTAATTATGATAAACACAATCATAGCAGATAATCAGATCAGTATACACTATACTGTAAAGGATAGAGATCAAATGTTCAAGGCCGATAGGCCACTTATACATTTGATTACATTGGTTAGAGTAATCCGACCAAAGCTACATATCTCTAACAGGAGAAACGAAATAATTAAATGAATTAAATAATTTTTTCAATAATAGAAGAAATCTTTAGTAAATTAAATAATTAAAATAAGCATTTAATTGTGGTGAAAAGAACGAGAAAATGTTAATTTAATTAAATAATAAAATTATTTAATTAAAATTGGAGAAAAGGAATCAATTAAAAGATAAAAAATCATTTAATTAATTTTTAAAAAATAATTACTAATTCAATAATTAAAATTATTTAATTCTGAGAATGTTAGATGAATATTAGAGGAATATTAAATTGAAGTTAAATAGTTAAACAATTAATTAAATTTATTCAGTTGTGTAAAATTGGAGGGAAATAACAATTTTGAAATTTGAATTTGGAAGAATGACACAAATTAATTTAATAATTAAAATTATTTAATTAATTAAGACGAAAATTAGTAAAAATGTCACGCACAGGCGACAAGACAATTTTTAGTGTCTACAATAGGCTTCCTAGAAAATCATGAGCGTATATGCAACAATTGTGGGATTGTTGGTCACTCAAAATGTAAGTTTAACACTGGCTGCTTATACCCTTAATGGCTCCCCATAAGCAAGGCATATTTTCCCTTGCCTGTTTGAACCATCCTTGCTATGAGCAAACATTTTCTGATCAAATTTAGGACAGTCCCTACTTTGAATCAATTGAAATGTTACACGTTTAAGAGTATTTAGAATTATTTGTAATTTAATGTGGGGATGCAACAACTATGGTGGCAAGTTCTACTACACAATAAAATTTGCTTCTGGGTTTTGTTGTTTTTATTTAGGATTCGCTTTTTCTATTTTCTATAAAAATTCAATACATGAATATGTAAAATGTGATGATTCTATCTATTTTTACATTCAAAATTGATGTTTTAACATATTTAAGTATTAATATGTAAAATTTTACTTCTTTGCAATATTTAAATCAATAAATATTGAACTTATTTATTTTTTATATTTTAAATTTCATTGAACTATATTTTTTCTTGTATTTTAAAAAATCACAAATATACAATTCAGTGCAAGAATGCTATTGCAGAGGATTGTATATATTTATTGCACTACATTTTTATCTTAATTTTATCTTTGCTGAGCTAAAGTCAAATTTTATGTTTGCCAAACTTGAATTCAAACCTTGTGAAATGGTTTATAAACATCAATATGGAGCTCAAAAAAATTATTCATTCAAAAAGGCCTAAAATGTTTCAGAAATCCAGAATTTTGCAAAAGATTTGGAAAACATTCTGCAGCAATTAAAGGTCCCGACATAATCACAGATGATAACTATAACTAAATTATAAATAAGCATTGATCAGGTTTGGAGACAAACTGATGAATAGTGGTATTATTCATATAATAAAGCAAATTCCAGAGCCATCACCAAATTTGCAAAGAGATCTATAGTCCATTCAAAACTTTAAAAGAGCTATATCATCAAGGTTTTTCTCATAAATTGTAGTGAGTAAACCTCTAATTTCTACTATCTACCATGGTTTTACAAAAGGCTTAACACTCCACACTAGTTTCACAGCAGTTCTTGCAACTGAATACCTGTGTGTTTTGGATGCGACAGTCCAATAACTTATTTGCATTGTATAGACTATAGTGTAATGCAGATCAGCTGCAACTATATGTAGTGGATATATGTCATTTAAGATGAGCACCTGCAAATGACTAAACTGTAACTATATGTAATGGATATTTGTCATTTAAGATGAGCACCTGCAAATGACTAAAAAACTTGCACTGGCTTTTTCTGTCTACAAACCTCAGATGAGCGAACCTAAACAACTCTGAGACTTAACACATAAAAAAGCTTTAGGTTCCGTCCCATAACCTACTAGATGTGTGCAGATTTTCAAATTTGAAATACCGTTTAGATTTGTCCTAAAACTAATTCCTTTCATAGAACTTCATGCTAAATTCATGTGTCTACAGAAGGCTTGTTCATCACATCTCAAGTTTCACTGAGATAACCATTAAACCATTTAAACATGGAACACAGCTTTAACTTTCCTGCCAACAAAAGAGTAAGCTATCGGTGAGTGTGTCAGCTTTTGAAAGAAAATTAAAATATTCTGCAGTCTTGACTCTTAACAACTAAGTTGCCAGTCGTGGTTTGTATTTGGATTCCGGTTCAAGATTTGGGTTCATGAGCTCGATCAAAAAAAATTTAGGGGGGTTCGTAGCCACTTTGGCTTCATCCATACAAAACATATAAAAAATAAAAAAATATATACACACGTACATATCTGCAGCAGCAAATAAGTTCATAATAGACCACTATGCTAATAGTGAAGTAACATAGCACAAAGCTACCATATATATTAATGTTTTAGTCCAAATAACATAACAAAATGCCAAGATACACCACCATATCAATGTTTCAGTTCAAAAATAATAATCTCAACTTTGACAATCAGCCATCACTGATCAAATATCATTCAATTCTTCACAAATTCTCCAGGCCAAACCCAAAAGGTCTGGACCAGACCCTATCCAAACCCAGGGCGAGTCAAATCCAAACCCATATTTGGGAAGGACCGAACTGGGACCCTGAGGATTTCCAGAAGAATCTGATAACGTAGCTTAACAACTTTAAGCTTCTACACCACATAAGATTTAGAAAAAATCTTTTGGGAAAAACAGGGTATAGAAGAGAGATCAACTTTTAGTGTCGCCTAAATGGCACTCATCAGGATAAAACTAAGATTGGCATCATAAACATTTCCATTAGCTAAGATTTATATTCAATTTCTATGTTCATAAGTTCTTATTTGTGAGGGTTCCACCTAAAATTATGAAGTATTAGCATTAAGCCATGTTAAAATTCTTAAAATGGAAGGAAGGTTTAACTTACCTGGCAGAAAGAGACTAAGCTGCCTGTGTCTGGCAAATCTAGAGTGCAAAATACTAAGTTTTAAAAATTAGTTTACTAATGGAGATACAATTACACGGTCTTCTGTAAACAGCCGTGTATTAAATAAAACATATTGTCATTCTTAGGCACCATGGTGAGCCATCATCAAGATAAATTAATTTCAACTTTATAAAAAATTCCATTTTTGTGTCCAAAAGGACTTGAGTTATTATAGTTAATTGCCAGGGTTTCATCCAAAACTATTAAGTTATAACCATTCAATCATGTAATAACTTAAATCGGACGGGGGGTGAACTTACCTGGCTGCAAAACATAAGTGGTCATGGCATGGCACACTTTGAACACAAAATAAAAAATGTTATCCAATCATAACAGCTTAAAAGCTTCCACAGTCAATACTGCCTACTACTAAGAAAATCAAAAAATCTTCTATATATGTGTATCACAGCACCTTTGTGATCCATCCTCAGTATGAGACTGAAATCAGCTTTGTAGAGCTTTCCATGCAATATTTTTATAAGCAATCCCTCCTTTAGGAAGGGCTGTTTTACCAGGGCTCACACAAACTCACTAAATACTAGCATCCATTCATGCAATAACCTAATGTGTAAGGGTCATTTAACCTCCTGCAAGTGAGAGATTAATCTCTCCAAAGTCGCAGCAGATTTTAGACACACTGAGAAACTAATCTGTCCACAGTCATTGCAGATTTTGAACACATATTATAAATTTCTATATCCCTCTACCAGATATTGATAAACTTATGTATGAAATAAAAGTTAAAAACAAAACAAAACAAGACAACCCATCAAATTGATGTAAACCATAAAATGTTTTCCATTTATCAAATTCTATGACCTATTTATGTGGAGGGCTTATCCTGCACAGTTTCTTCCGAAATTATGAAATTTTAGCACTCAGTTTAACTCGCTTAGAAGCGACAGACTAAAATGTCCACGGCGGCAGCAGATTTAAAATGAAAACTACAAAGTTCTATAAAATTCTAACGGCTTCCTAAGCCTGCATAGTTTATATCATTCATACAAAAAGTCTCTTAAAAAACTACGTATAGACTAAGATGCCCAAGGCCGCGACGTATTTTGAACATTAGTTATAATGTTCTAAAAACTCTAACGGCTTTAACGTTCCAGTTCATTTTATTCAGAAACATCTTCTGGAGAAAAGCTACATATGAGAGAAAAGAGATCAACAAGATGACACCAAAATTAAGATCGACCGTATAACATTTTCCATTGACGAAATTTTATAGCCAATTTCCGATTTTCCACGGGTTTATTCTCAATGGCTTTATCCGAAACTATCAAATATTAGCGGCCAATCATGTAATAACCTGAACATCAACACACCTGGCAACGAGAGACTAAATTGTCCATGGCCGTGGCAGATTTGAAAAGCAAATCACTCCAACCTCCTGCTATCTTGCGGCGCCGCCCCAGCCGCTCTGCATAATCTCGATTATGAAGCTACCTGTGGCCTGCAGTCCTTATAACCTAGGCAAAATTCTATGGCAAGTCCCCTCGATTAGAATTGAACCCTAGACCTCCAGAATTCAGGCTTTAAACGCTAAATTTCACCGAGTCATCAGGGCGGCTCTCAATCAAACCCTAACCAAATGACCAAACGATAGGGTTACAAAAACATCTGTAACTCTGCAATGTTCTGGAAGCTTCTCTGAAGAATAAAAAATCTTAAGGATCCATTCCGTACCTGGAAGGACGGACTTCGATCAAAGGACCGCGAGGCGACACCCCGGCGATTAGACACTTGGGGGTTGGAAGAATCAAGGGTTAATACTGACCAGACGCCAATCACCAACACAGAAAACAACTCAAAGTAGCAGATCGTTAATTCTTCTCGCACGGAGAACCGTAGAACCTCTGCTTTATCTGCGCTCCTCTTCTCCTCCCTTGCTCCTCCCAAACAAAATATTATTGACCAAAATTTTCCAAGCATCGCCCGGAACGAATACAGACGCCAACAAAGATGCTTTCCATTAAATTGGAATTGAGTTTCAAGTCCGCGGTTTGCGTCCTGTGTGGTCCGTCAAATTTTTTTCTTCTTCCCCTTTGCCCAGATTTTGATGTTTATGGTTTAGCTGTAGTTACGAGGGTGATTTGTCGATAAACTCCGTTTCCCGTTAACTGCTGGAAACATTTTGACCGAGAACAACTCCTCTTTTCGTAAATGGTGTAACTGTAAACTCTAGACCGCAACATTTCATATGGCGGTGCTTTTTATTTCTTTTTTTTCTTTTTTTTGACGGTGTCGGTACTCGGTACACTTTGGCCTTATCCCCCAAATGTACGAGTGATTGCTGTGGAGATTCTGCCCATACGTTTATAAGTGAATCTATTTACTGGTAACTTGCGTGTTTGTGCCCAATTATTCATTTCCATTAGTCAAATACCTGGCTCTCTCACGCGGTCTGGCGCCAACAAGAACAAGGGTGTGCTATATTTTCGCGAATAAAAGGTTTTTTTATTATTATTTTTTCTCTTTAATATCGCTGAAGAATAAAATTGCGATTTGGAAACTTATTTTAAAATTGTTTTATATAAAGTTTTAAGTATTGAATATGTAACGTTTCGATGACTGTTTTTAAAAATTTGCGTGCAAGTCATGTGATTTTATTATGCATTAACTGTTCTTAAAATTTTCAAAAGGGAAATATTAGTTTGCTTAGTGTGAATGTTTAATTTAATTAATATAAAGGTACAGTTATATCTTGAAAATAGTATTTCTTTGTATAAAGATTATATGTAGGATATTTGTATTAATTAAGGGTCAGTTTGGATTAAATAATGGCATTTGACAATTTTGAAAATTTTTAATTCGCAAAATAGTTTTTGAAATATGGTTGGAATCGTTTGGTTCACTTCGAATTGAGAAGATGGAAAATGTTGTTTGCATATATATTTCTAAATAGTACTAGCACTTGCACCAATGAGGTGCAATGGTTACGCCGATAGTAAGGTATGTTGTATGGTGATTGAGAGGTAGAGTTTTAAACAAGAATAGAATAAGTGACATGTAAACATGTTAAGAGAATTATTATGATATTTATATAATGGTGAGCAATCTTTTTTTTAAATGAGTAGTTGTTAATATAGAGCTAGTGTCATTAGAATCATAGTTTAAGAGGGTTTTGAGTTTTAATTGAGTTTGTCTTTAACAACTACCCACCATTAGAAAGGGTGGAACTGTACATTACGTAGTTGACCTATGCAGCACTTTGCCCCTAGGCCCCAATGATTTTGCTAAATGTACTTTTAGATCTTGTGAGGGATACAAACAATAAATAAACCCTTATAGATTTCATGTACATTAATACAATTAACAATGCTTGGGCCAAATGATAATTCCAGGAGCCAACACCCAATTGAGTATGGTGAATCCTCTTTTTGGACATATAGAAATGAGATAGAGAGACTATAAAATCTCCATTACTTTTAGTGATGGGGTGGTTCCTCACACAATTAGGTGTAGTAGACGGGTCATGGAGAAATTCTCAATAATTGAGTTGTGCACTTTGGCATCATAATAAACATGGATTTGCATTTCTTCCCCAAACCTCACAAGCTCAAAATCAAAAAGCACAAGTACATTGTTTATTGTTTAGTGAAAGACATGCCCTTCTTATAGATCTTTTCTAATATCACAAAATATGATCAAATTAATTTAAAAATATTGAAATAAATATATATTACTTGTTTGGAAATTCAAAATGTTACTTTCAAATCATTATGCGCTACAAGAAATCACAAATGTAGAAAAAATAATTCTTCCCACTTCCATTCATTCTATATGTTAAATGATAAACCCTCAACACTCCAAGAATGAAAGCAAATTCAACAAAAATGGCTATCAAACCTGCAAAGAAAATTCTCTAAAATGAAAAGAAATAGTAAAATAATGTATTTAGGGGTGAAGATAAATCAATCCAAAAAACAATGTTGATAAGAATATGAAACAAGAATTTTCTAATTAAAACATGGAAAATGAATTATCAGATTACACACATAGTTGACATAAACATACAAAAAACTCCTCTAATAAATGCCAAAAACATATGCATCAATACAATTAACAATACTTATGCATGATGACAATTCTTTAAGCCAACAAGCAATTGGCTATGGTGAATTGTCTTGCTGGACAGAAAGAAATGAAACAAAAAGACTATTAAGTTTGCATAATTTTCAGTACTAGGGTGGTTTCTCTCGCATTAAGTGATGAGCACACACTTTACTAAGAGGAAGGGTAGGAGGTAAATTAGTATAATACAATCTTTTACTTTTTTAAAATTAACAATAATAGTAACATCAATTACATATAATATTCACATAAGATCTAGCTATTATGCAACACAAGAACACAAGAATTACATGAAAACCCTTACGGGAGAAAAATACAACAAAATATTGCTTATATAAATCTCTTTTACAACTTTATAGGCAACAACCTATTGAAGCACCAATCCCCACAATTCATAAGCACCAAACTACTCGAGGCACCAAATCCCAGAACTAAGTACCAACTCAGCAAGAAACACCAATTGCCTCTATATTTAAAGGCACCAACCTATCTAATATATGCTCCAAAACATCACTTATTTCTGCTCTAATTCTGCTTTGATCTTTACTCCAAACCTACCTTCTCTTCTCAAGTTCATCTTATATCTCTGCTCCAAATCTACATTATATCTATGTTCAAGGTCTACATCAAAGTTTGTTCCAAAAAGGTGCAATTTTTTATCCAAATTATGACCCAAGCCTCCTCCAAATCAAGCATTATGTCTATTATAAATCTGCAATTAGTTCTTCACAAGTATTAGCACATTTTCTTCAAATACATCTGCATTTATTCTTCATACAAGGGCTTCATATATTCTTCAATATAGATCTGAAGAGTCTCAGGCCTGTTCTTAATCGAACTGATATTTCATTTTAATTTTGTTCTCAATGACTACTCAAAATCTTTTCATAATTATCTCCAAGCTTCCTCCAATATAGATCTTCAATACTATTCCTCACTCATCTCCATATTCTTCATATTTCATTTATATATTCATATCTAATTAAGGGGACATGTCTCTTTAAAAAGAGATATCCATTTAATTGATCATGTCTCTTGATCACTGTCTTTTAAGATTGGACATAATCACTACACTTGTAAATATAATTGTTGTCTTTGATAATGAATTGCTTCCTTTACAAACTTAATTTATTGATTCCTCAATCTTAATTGCTACTCCTTTAGAGACTAAGATGTTGCCTTTATCCCATTAATCACTACATATTTGTATTCATAAACATGAGCATTTAATCATTTATATGGTTTTAGCTTGGACACCAAAGGTGGTCAGCCAAATCTGATTTATTTTATTTATTTGCTTAAATTTCATCAATGTAGCGGCTCCATAATAGTAGGCCAAAATGAGAAGTAATTCATATCCAATGAGTTGGCCCAATGATGATAACAATTTCATTATTATTTATTGAATTTCAATGCCACGTTAATAAAGTGAGTTAAGATTTATATTGAATGTTCTTCGCATATTGTTGTTTACACAGTGCAATTTAGTGGCCTTTTGCGTTAGTGATTTCTTTTGACATCAATGAGAACATTTTTCCACCAATTAGATGTACTAGACAGGTCATTGAGAATGTCTCAATAGCTGAGCTTTGCACTTAGACATCATAATAAGTGTAGATTTGCATTTCTACCCTAACCCTCACAAACTCAAAATCAAAATGCAAAGTATTATTTAGTAGGACATGCCATGCTTACAAGGCTTTTCAAAATATTAGAGAATAGTAAATATTATCAAAGTTATTTGAAAAATATTTTAAAAAAATATTCGTCATATGAAAATGTTACTTTCGAATCACCATGCTCTACGAAAATTTATAAATGCAAACAAAATGATTTTTTTCACTTTCAATTCATTGTATTTGTTAAATTCAAAAGCCTCAACACTCCGAGAATGGATACAAACTCAAGACAAATGGATATTCGCCATGCAAAGATAATTCCCTAAATGAAAAGAAATTTTTAAAAATGGATTTAAGGATGAAGATAAATCAATAAAACATAACTGTGATAAGAACATGAAGTGAAGTTTAGCTAATTAAAACATGGAAAATGGATGATGAGAGTACCAACACACCCAAACATATAGGAAAAAATAGAAAATATCTACATCAATACAATAGGCCAAATGACAATTCTTAGAGCCAACACCCTATTGGGTATGTTGAATCATCTTGATGGACATACGAAATGGGACAAATAGACTATTCGGTTTTTCTCATTTTTGATGTTGGACTGGTTTCTTACACAATCAAGTATAGTAGACAGGAGGTTTGGAAATTCTCAATAGTTGAGCTTTGAGCTTGGGCATCATAATAAGCATGGATTTACATTTTTTCCCTAACCCTAATGAGTTCACAATCAAAAAGCATATGTAGATTGTTCATTGTTTGGTAACAAACATGCCATGCTTGGAAAATCTTTTCTAAATATCACAAAATGCACTCTAAATTATTTTAAAAACATTGCAAAAAATATATATTGCTCATTTGCAAATGTCACTTCCGAATCACTATGTTCTATAAGAAATTATAAATGCAAACAAAATAACTCTTCCAACATCTAATTCACTATATTTGTTAAATTAAAAACCCTCAACATTCTATAAATGAAAGAAAACTCAAGACAAGTGGATGTCTAACCAATAAGGAGAATTCTCTAAACAAAAAAAATATATTAAAAAATGCACTCACTGATGAAGATAAAGAAATCCAAAAATGATGGTGATAAGAATATCAAAGTACGGTAATAAACACTTGGAAAATTACTTGTGAGAGTACCAACAAACCCAAACAATGGTTCGTCTAATTGAAACATAGAAAATGAATTTTGACAATATTAACAAACTCAAAAACATAAAAAAACTCTTGTAGTAAAAGCCTTAAACATCTGCAATAGTATTTGAATGAAATAAATTAAAAATGTATCATAAACATAGGGGAAAAATTCACAATGATTGTATGAATTGAATAAATTGAATACATATTACACTCTTGTAACAAAAATCAACAAACTACCATTCTGTACAACATCCACACAAAATTCCATGGTACATTTCAAATGGGGAAAACAAAATGACTACAGAAATAAGAATACGAAAGGAGGGAAAGCTTTATTGGTGCTTGAAAGATATTGTTAACAAATAAAAGACATGAACCCTAGGATTTAACCAAACATCTACCTCAAAAAAGATTAGGGTTAACAAATTAGACAGATGGACATGGACAATAACTGGACTATTTATTCTAGTTTTGAAGACGTCCAGAATGTGGTTTGTATGATTTATGTTGAGAATAGTGATGTCTTTCACCCCATTAAAGCATTATGATCAGACGGTAGCTTTCAAATCCATGTTCAAGTCAAACATTTTCCAAAGGTGGACAACCTCTAAATGCAATTGATGCTCCTCAAAGACTCTCATACATGCACGGCTAAGAATTCACTCCCACATCCCAGATTGGCGTTAAAAGAGGAAGAGTGGTTTGTTAAGCCTCCACCTCTCTTGTTGCTAACTGACGAAAAACTTGTTGTTGATTGATGGATAAAGTGAATGATTTTTTTTTTGTATCATACACTTTTCCAGTGGGCAATGCCCACAATAAAAAAAGCCTATCGAATTAATAAATTTTGCTTTACCCCCAATTCCCATTTAAGTGGAATTGGAATTGATTTTCCAATTCCACCTATTTAGATGGAAGATTCAAATGCTGGTTTTGGGGGTAAATGGGAATTAACAAATCCCTATTCCAGTTTCATGTTTTGAATACAAACATCGAAAATGTCAATTCCAAGAGTTGACAATCCCAATTCCAGTCTAATTCCAACAAACAAACGGGCCCTAAAGAACTAGTTCACATGTCTAGAACATATTTGTTATTTGTAGATTTGTATTTAGGATTCAAATTTAGTCTAAGAATTTGAAGATTTTTTTAATTTGAAACTTTGCCTAGTGTATGTAGTGATTTTCTCTATCTTCTTCTTCTTCTTCTTCTTCTTCCTCTTTTAAAAAGTAGAAGCTTGTCAGCATGCATAGATGTCGACATCTCTGATTTTTATCCTTGTTCTCTATATCATCCTAATGATGGATCATGGAGTGTGACCTGAAACGTTGATGTATAAAATTTTCATACAATCAAATCTAAAAGCAATAAATAGATTATCTCATAGATTGTGGAAATCTTCTCACTCTAATCCTTGATTTTATATGGTGGATTATAACAATACGAGTAAGCATACATCTAAACTACAGGCCTCCTTCGACTAAGCAACTACATGCAGAAAGGTATCATCTATCAAATTTACCTAGAGATTGAACTTGGCCCAAACATAGCTATGGGGGTTTGGACCTTGGAGGATGGCTCGCATGTCGTCATCTTCACTAATTGTACTCAATTGATTGAGCTACAACTATTTGGCATCTTTTCAGAAAGGTTGCACTTATGGTATTCATGAATACCTTAGTGAGGTTATCATATGATTGTGTGACAAGGGCATTGTGCCTTGATCAAACCTTTTAAAATTGATTAATATTTAAAAGAATAAAAAAGAGTTTAAGATGTGAATTATTTACTCTTTATTGTGCCAAAATGAAATGTGTTACTATTTGTTGTTCAAATGTTCTCTAGTATGAGTATACTTTCTAATGCTTGAGGATGATTATCCTACAATGTGATTGCCTTATAATGAATGCATTTAGTGTCCTTAAATACTAAAACACAATATCAAATCACATCAAAAGTGTATTCCAATCAACTCAAACTAGAAGGGTGAAGGGGGGCAAAAGAGACAAGTTCATGACTATAAGATCACAACCACATTTACAAACTTGTCCTAGAATAGAATAATGATCAAAACTAAATGGAAGATGACTAAATGGAGGTAGGTGCATAAATAAACACTATAAACAAGAGGATAAGACCACTATGTAAGAGTAGGTGTGTAAATTTATAAACAAGGTTAAATTTATAAGGAGATGTGTATTTGTGAATATAATAAAGAGACTATAGTGATAAGCCCTATGAATGATGTGAAAATGCACGAATCAAAATAATGGAAACAATGCAATGCAAGATCCAAGCTCATAATCCACACAAGCACAAAATGGAATATAGTATCTATGTATAAAATCAAATGGTAAATGACAATACCAATACAAAGACCTTTGAAGACTCCATTATTACTTGAGACTTGCTTGAATGTTTG
Organism: Chamaecyparis obtusa; assembly: GCA_027943335.1. Lineage (NCBI taxonomy): Eukaryota > Viridiplantae > Streptophyta > Pinopsida > Cupressales > Cupressaceae > Chamaecyparis > Chamaecyparis obtusa. Next base: position 677,102 of record BSBK01003955.1, read on the forward strand.
GTGTAGATTTTCTCTCAGATTTTGTAGCATAACTTTGATACTATCATGATAATATAAAGGCTCGGTGCATGATAATAATAGTGTTAGCTCTTGATGGTGAAATGTTTGATAGATTATTGATAATTTGTCGATGGTGTACATACTCAAAAGTGCTACCTAGAGAATGAGGGGGTGAAGGCCTTATTTATATGTCTCATATCACATTTTATCAATGGTGGGGATTAAATTGCAAAATCAACAAATAAGAAAAATTAAGAGGCTAAGATCTATAATGTGCATAGATTGATGAGGTGGAGGGATAAGGTAAAAGAGTAAATGCGTAGAGGAAATAAATAAAATAGCAATTTTATTTATTTGACGTAGGAAAATTTAAAAAAATATTTGAATTTATTTAATTTGAGAGGGAAGTGGTAGCTGATTAAATAATTTATTAAAATTATCTAATTATGGGAGAGAGAGAGAGAGAGATTAATTAAATGGTAAAATTATTTAATTAATATTAGGATAAAATAGAATGAGAAATAACATCAAACATAACACATTTTTTTGTCTTGATTGCTATGTGAAAAAAAAAGTGAAATAATCAGAAAGCCTATGGTAGGTGGAGAAATATACCTGCAAATCTCAGGCTTAAGGAGTTGCAATACAAAAATTACAGAATACCAAAGTTTGCTACTACAAAAAATATGATACCACTCAAGGGGAACAAATGGATGTATCAATGAAGAAAACCTAGATTTAGAAATCATCAGATTAGAGTAGGAGATAATTTGTGAAGAATAGAGGCCAAAGCTTTCATCATTCCATCAAAGATCATGAAACCCAAGTGGGATCACTGTAAGAAATTTGGTCTATTTTCAAAATGGAGTAGCTTTGGTCAATCAATTAAAAAAATTATAAATTAGTGGAATATGAACTTCCTGAGCCAAGTAAGTATCTCGACCCTAGCTGAAGAGTTATTGTTCCTAGAATGTAAAAATGAAACAATTAAAGGCAAATTTTTATGTGGAGATCCATTAATTTTCAATGGCTATAGTTTTCAATGTATAGAATGGCAGCCTAATTTTAACCCTAGCTCCTATAAACAAAAAATATATCTGAGATGGGTCAAAATAGGAAAATTGTCGATAAAATACCTCCACATAGAAACCCTAGATACCATCAACAATGCCATGGGCTCCTTTATAGGAGTAGAAAAGAATTGTCTAACTGATTTGGCTAGAGAAATCAATTTTATGGTAGATATAGATACATATATAAAATTTCTAGAACCCCTTGAAATAAGAATTGAACTAGACGATTTGATAATTAAACTAGAATTATATAAAGGCAGCTTCAATGGAAATTTATTAACAAAAATGAGTTATAAGACAGAAAGTAAAAAAGGCACTCTAACGATTAGAGAATCTCTCAAATTTATGGGATAAGTTTAAATTTCAATAATGAAATTGGAGTTTTCATGATAGAAACCCTGGAATCGAAAAACGGGGAGATAAATGTCCTCCAAAACATAGAACTTAGGAGGCATTGGAAAAAGCATACATTAAATTAGTTATTAAAGGAAACATAAGCATTCCAAATAGAGATAAAAGAACACTTAGCAATGATTGATCAGACTTATGAAAGAAGATAAAATATCAATATGGACAAGGGAAAAATAGATGAAAGATATGAGAACATGAGGACTACAAATATAGGAAAATTCCAAGAACTTGATGAAGAATCAAGAATCATAGTGGAACTAGAAGCAGTTTACAATCTAATGGGTTTAAATCAACCATTAGAAGACGTGTATGTGAAATTTGTACCTACAAGTTGCAATCACAAACACTTAATAGATCCTTGCATGCATGATTAAGTGATCAATAATTAGGAAAAAAAAACATGTTGAAAAACCATACAAATCAACCTATTGCTTTCTATTCAACATGAGTATGGTGCTCTTAGATTTTTTGAGTATATCAGTGACTATAGACAACAGTTGAAATGAAGGATTTAAATGAAATGAATATTAAATATTTTTTTAATGATGCAAATAAGATAATTGAATTAAGCTATATTCTATGAAAGAAACATGATTTTTAGCTAAATATGATATGCAAATAACAACTAAATAATAAGAATATGCAAACCCTTTAATTGATGCACAATAGCTTCAACATAATGTCTTTACTCCAAATTACACATATCAAATGAGAGGAGGAACCATTCTTTTATAAGAACCCGGATAAAATCGATGATCAAGATTGATTTAGGATGAACAATCTAGATTTTCCCAAAGCTGGGTGTAAAGCATGCAAGTTGAGTTGATTGGTTATTTTTTTGGTCTGATTAGGAGTTAAAATTGATTGATGCTCGAGTCAACAACCTTTTTCCCCTTTTTTTATTTATGCAACTCCACCTTTATCTCAATTATGCTTTATTTCTTGTTTTTATCAATTTTGGAGATTTATCTCAATTTTACATTTTTAATTCAAATTAATTCCTCTTTTATGTGTAAATGATAAAATGTGTTCAATTTAATTAATGTGCTAGACATTTAATTAAATTAATTGGTTTGATCTCTTTTTTTTTTAAATTTAAATAAGCTCTGTCTAGGGGACAGTACCCTTTATATTGCCTTGAATGATCTTACATAAGATAAAGGAGTTATACTCCTGAACAAAACATAAAAAACCACAAAACCCCATGACCCCAACTCCCATTTTCAATTGTACAAATATCCAATACCGTTGCCTATAGCAACTAGCCTTGCCACTATTTCTTTCGGGAATAGTTGATCGTTGGCTTTGCAAAGAGCTTCAAACTTGGCCATGTCTAACTCCTTCATGCCCATTTTAAATAAGGCCCAAGCCTTTTTCATCAAAACCTTTTTCCCTGCATCTTTTATACAAAACAAATGCATCATGCCACCGCTTGCCTCTCCCACATTCATCAGGTCTACTGGCTGGGAGACTACAATGTATAAATCCTCCTTAATCATTCTACGGATCATGCCATTGGCATGCACCGAATGACCCAAGACTTGAACTATGGGCAAGAACAGATCCCAAATGAGTTTGCCATCATGAATATGGCCCCCCAACCAATAATCTCCACCCAACAAAATCACCATCGTCGCATGCTTCCGCTCATTGGCTTGACTGAAGATTCGTCGAATCTGCTCTTTGGACATCTCCACCCATGCTGCCTCCTAACTGCATTTGCATGAAATTCCCATGAACGCCATTTCTATTTTTCAAATCCTACTACTGATCTCTTTATAAAGAAGAAGATGACCCTGATCCTCATGAAAAAACACATACAATCTCTGTGACGGATACAAAGGACTTTGGCAGTGTCAGTCCACCTCCCTTCTGCATATCTATCACTCATCTGATCTACCCAACACCAGTACGTGGGATTGCAGCCTTATCCGCTGAAATGACACCCTGCAGTCCTATTGGGATGTGATCACTCATACCAAAGATGTGTTCTACTTCAGTATTGACTGCCAAATTGGCCAAGGAATCTGCAGCTCTATTACCCTCCCTAAATATATGTTGAATGTGAAAATCATCAAATGAAGCTAAAGCCTCTGATATCTTTGGTAGCCAAATAGCAAGTTTCCAATTGTTGAAGGCCTCTTTGACCACCCCATTTAGTACTATTTGAGAATCCCCCTTGATTATTAGCTTGACTGATCCTTGATTCATACACCATTTTAATCCTGCCTCTAAGGCTGAAATCTCTACCACATTGTTGGATCTGACACCCATGTGCCTAGAGATACCTTTTAGCATGTTGCCTCGGGCATCTCTGATGATGGCTCCTACTCCACTTTTTCCTGGATTACCTTTGTTGGCACCGTCAAAATTAAGTTTAATCCATCCATCTGGTGGTGGCTGCCAAACCGTGGTACTCCTTTGTCCCTTCTGCTTGTTGATCTTCCGACCCCCAACTAGCTTCAATTCCCATGAGCTCTCCATTTGTAAATCCCATCGTGATTGAAAGAGGAATTTTTGATTAGTCATTCTGGATTTGATGACTTCCTTAATGGCTATTTCAATCATAAGTATGACCTGGTGTGCTTCCATACTTTCCTCCTGAAAAATCCTTCAGTTTCGTTCTTTCCAAATATGCCATGCTAGCAAGGACAGGCTCACTAACCAAAGTAAACCCCATTTCTATTTGACCCTATCTAAAGGCCACACCGAGAGGAAATAAAAAAAGGTGTGAATTTTGACTAAAGTGCAATGCATCTTATCAAGTAGCCATTCCCAGCAAGTACACGCAAATGGGCACCATAGTAGCAGGTGATCAACCAATTCTTCCGACATTTTGTACAACGGACACCAATTGGGTCCTGCTATGCCTATGGTTTTTAATTTGTTGCTAGTAAGGATCCAACCATGTAGGGCTACCCACATAAAAGCACCTACCTTTGGAAGTGGCCCTCTGCCCCAACATAGCTTATGAGGCCATTTAGAATCAGATTGTCTAAATCTGATGAGATCATAACCCAGATGCACCTTGTAGGTTCCTGATTTAGATGCGGCCCAAATTAAGTAGTCTTCAACTAAAGAACAAAGCACATTTCTATTCTTGAGTATAGATTTAAGAAGGCTAAGATTGCCCGATGAGATTGTGCCCAAAGTCCTCCACTCTACCTTCAAGGAATATGTGTCATCATACACCATATAATCCATAACCCATTGACCTTTTGAAGCTTCTATCTAATTAATCCAATCTTTGTCAGAGAAGTAGGATTCAATCGATGGCTCACTATTCCATGAATCCCTCCAAAATCTCGCCTTTTGTCCATTACCTATCACCCGTGTAAGATGATCTATGATAAGTTTCCTACTTTCCCATATATGTTGCCAAAAATATGACCCTCTGGGGGTATTAGCAACCGTTAGAATTCTTTCTGGTGCCCATGAATCTAAATACTTGGCCTTCATCACCCTACACCACGATTTCTCCGAAGAATCATAAATTTTTCATGCCATCTTGGCTTCCAATGCCATATTTTGGATATGCATTTTATGAAGTCCTACGCCCCCATCCTCTTTTGCTAGACAGGTTGTATCCCAACTAATCAGAGGAATCTTACTATCTTCCTTTGATCCTTCCCATAGGAATTTTTTATAAATGCTTTCCAACCCACTAACTGCTCTACTAGAAAGATTATATACTGACATATAATATATAGGGACGGCTGAGAGCGCATATTTTATCATCAGAATTCTGCCTGCCTGTGTTAACCATTTATTTTTCCAAGAAGTTTCTTTCCCTCAACATTTGTTAATGATATCCTCCCAAAAGATTTTATCAATCCTACCGGCAAAGAGGGGGATGCCCAGGTAGATGATCGGGAAAGAACCTTCCTCAAAACCCAATGTGGATGTGATTAATGTTCTAATTCTGCGGTTGGTGTTAAGAAAATAAATTCTTGATTTGTTTGTGTTCATGCTTTGTCTTGATTCTTTTTCATATAGTTTAAGCACTGCCATGATAGTCTCTGCTTCCTTAAAAGTGGCCTCCCCGAACAAAATAGCATCATCGGCAAATTACAAGTGAGAAAAAGGCTCCAAGCTGTTATGAACAGAGATACCTTTCCACATGCCAAGGGATGTTTGTAACCTTATGTATCTACCTAGAACTTTTGCCATCAATACAAATAAAAATGGAGACAAGGGATCACCTTGTCTTGATCCATTAGTAGCTTGAAAAAAACCACAGACCGCTCCATTCACAAATATGGAAAAATGCACAGAAGACAAGCAAAAAGAAATACAATTGATCCACTTTTGATCAAACCCGAGCCTTTTAAGAACTTGTCCGAGAAACGACCATCTAACTCTATCATAAGCTTTGCTGACATCAAGCTTAATAATCATACCTTTTTGCTTCGAGGAATGAAGACTGTGAATTAACTCACCCATCAACAGGATGTTGTCTACTATTTCCCGACCTAGTACAAATCCATGTTGTTCCACTGAGACTATCCTGTTCAGCAATGATTTGAGTTTGTTCACCATGGCTTTAGATAGAATTTTGTATATGGCATTACACAAAGATATCGGACGGAAATCATCCATAGATGAACAATCCTATTTTTTAGGAATCAAGGCTATCACTGTGTTATTAAGCTCCTTTACAAACTGCCCTTTTTGTCGAAAAGACTCCACCACTTTAAGAATATCTTCCCCCATAAACTCCCAGCATTTTTGGTAGAATTTAGAAGGGAATCTGTCAAGACCCGCTGCTTTGAAAGGGGGGTTATCAAACGTAGCCTGTTTGACTTCCTACAGAGTAAAAGGCTTAAAGAGTTTAACGTTATCCTCCTCTGTTATGACTCTGTCTAGAGCTTCCAGTGTGACCAAGGGATTTTGAAGGCCCGTATCATTGGTTGCTCCTAAAAGAGCTTGAAAGTGCCTGACTACAATATGTTCTACTTCCTAAGATTTGTCAAACCACCTCCCATGCTCATCCTGAATGCGATTGATTCTATTTTTCACTCTCTTAGCCTTGACAGAAGCATGGAAAAATTTGGTGTTCGAGTCTCCTTCTTGAATCCATCTTTCCTGAGACTTATCTCTCCAGTAAATTTCTTCCCTAAGCAATAGCTCAACCAATTCACTTTTAAGGGATTTCTCCTTGATGAATTCTGCATTAGACATACCAGAATTGAGGACAATCCTATTAAGATCCTCCAATTCAGATTCAACTCTCAATTTTTCCTGAAAGATATTTTTAAATGAGGAATGATTCTAGTTTTTGATCTCGGCTTTAATCAATTTAAGTCTACTAATAAATGTGAAGCTTGGAGTTCCTTCAAATATGTTGCTTGCTTTCCACCAACCTTCCACCTTGGGCAAGAAATCCTTATCCCTCCACCACATATTCTGAAATTTGAAGCTGCCTTTGATGGCTGTGTTAATTTCCATAAAGTTCAATTGAATTGGAAAATGATCAGATAGGGAGGAAGGCAGAATAGTATAAACCATATTAAAGGATGCATTCAACCAATATGGAGCCACCAGAAATCTGTCTAATCTTTTTGAAATCCTGGCAAAGTTGATCCTCCTATTAGTCCAAGTGAACTGACCATTTGTAGGGATCACATCAAATAACTGATGACGTGAGATGAAGTCATTGAAATTTGCCATCACTTGATTAGACATCCTAATGCCTCCTAACTTATCATCCAAATCTAATATAGCATTAAAATCTCCTGCTAAAATCCATCTATCATCCTGTAGACTATTAATTTTAATGGATACCTCTGACCATAAATGTGCTTTATCCTCTGTCTTTATCGGGCCATAAATATTGAAAAGCTAAAATGAATTATTATCTGCAAGATTGAAGACTCTACCATACAACCAATGATCATGTCTATCCAAATCCTGCATCTTAATTTTATTAGTTTCCAAAGTAAACCCAAACCTCCTGCCGAGCCTCTGGCTGGTTGAAAAAAACCTTTGAATGTATTACATGAACACAAAAAGCTTTATCTAGATTCAACTTAGTCTCTTGGAAAAGAACAATGTCACAGTCCATCTTAAATAACACTCGTTTTACCAAGCATTTTTTGTCAGGGGCTGAGAGACCCCTAACATTCCATGAGACAATCTTCATGGCTTCCCAAGGGAGATACCTCCCTTGGCCTTCTTCATAAAATCAACCACACTAATGATACCTTTTTCTTTCACCTTTTCTTCCCTCAATTGTCTATGCGATCTCCTGCCTCTTCCCCCTTTAGCTTTGCCCAGTAGAACATTGGTAGACTGGCTAATAGCTCTAGGTTCTATAATGTCTAAAGCATCCGCCAAAAGATAATCCTCCATCGAGGCTCTATCAAATTTGACTTCTATGTCTAAAGCTGACAATTCGCATTGCAAATTCTCCTTTGCAAGAATAAGGACTTGTTGATGCTTAGGGACATACCACTCCCCTTCCTCAAGAGAGGATGCAGAAATCCTAGGTGAGGCCTTGTTAATAGGCGTAACTGGTTTTGTAACCGTTTTCTGAGGGTTGCTCTTCAGAAGCCATTTTTTAGCAAGCTGGATGAAAATCCTGTAGTTAGCAACCGAATGTGATTTGAGTCTGCATCTGGCACAAACCATAGTAGATGTTTCTACTTCCACTTGTTGTTTCGAAGAGCAATTCCCCCTTTTGAGAAGGATGAAATTTGGAACAGTTTGAATGGCCGCAATCTTCATTCTGGCATATAGGTATGAGTCATTATCAATGATGGATTCATCCACTTCTATTAAAGTACCCAATGATCTACCAATACATTCCAGACTCCGATCCCCCCAGTATTCTAGAGGCAAATTATATAGTCTGATCCAAATCGGGGTTTGGTAAACTGCTAATGAAGTGGGGTCAAAATTTTGTTGCCATGGTTGTAAATACAAATGGAACAGACCCTTGGACTAGTTTTGCTTGTTGAGAATAGTCTCCCATGTCTCAAATTCTACAAATATAACTATGAAGAAGCCTTTGGGGATAAACTTGATGACAACATCCTAACTCCAGTGGGATAGAATCCATTCTTTAATTTCTTCCCTCCTCAATCTACCTCCAACAAATCTACCAATAACTGTCATTTTCTCCCAAGGTGAAGCATCTTCTTCAATCTCTGCTGGGATATTAATTTCAATGGTCTTGTCACACTTGGCATCCTTTCTGAAACGCTCGGGTGAATTCCTATTGTTGAAAGGCTCCATCCCGAAGTCCTGTGACAAAAAATTCTTCCTCTGCCTGAAACAACCTCCTCTCTCCCCTCTCCTCACCATCCTTATTTTAATCGTGAATTGGTTTGATCTCTTTTAATTGCCATATAAGGTTTATATTTAGGAATTAATTGATTTAAATGATTTTGCAACTTTAATGATTAGATTAGATTTATTGATAGAATTGAATTGCCTTTTTGGGTTAGGACTTTTATGATTATGATCAATAATTGAGATTAGGGGCCCATGGTTTAGAAGACCATTTTTTGGTGATTACATTTGCCTCTCTTTGAATTGATGTGTGAGCAACATATTGATTCAAAGAACATCTGATTTTGCAGTGTAGAATAATTTGATATGAAGTGATGAAACTATTCCTGAGAAGGAGGATCTGATTCTGAGCTTGATTGAACGAAGATCAATTGATGATTTAAAAGATATTGATTCTGAACTTGATTGAACTAGAATCAATGAAACTGACTTCAAACTTGATGGAATGAAGACCAATTGATGATAAGACTAGAATATCCATCTTGATGTGGTGCAATGAAACTGAATATCTATCTGATGATCAATTGAGATAAATGACTTGATATGGGTATTGATGAAGCCAATTACCACATTAAGAAGATGATACCATATTGATATGGATCTTGATGAGCCTGATATGCCCCTAGAGATTTGATTGCATTGCAATAGATTAGATGTATGTTTAGTTGATTTGATATGAAGCGATGAAATCTTAGCTCGCTAGTTGTTTTGACACTTGGTTCATCTTGATGATACATTGTTTAGAGATATTAGACCTATTTTGGATTATGACTTGCTATCATTAGACCTTATGAGATGATTGTTATAGATTTATATGATGATGATGTTAGTTGTACTCTTTATATGCTCGTATTGGTTTCATGCTTACCTTATGATATATGAATTCTGAATTCTACATTTGTTACGTTATCTTATATAATAGTAAATGTTGATAGTGTAATGGTTCAATGATTAGCTTAGGGTTACTTGTTTATGTGAAAATTGAAATTACATTTCGATGTTTGTAAAATTAGGTTATAATGTGGATTATGTTTATGATTCACGAAATACAGTTCCTTTATATATATTGAGTTTAGATGTTATTATTTCACTTTCAATATGATTATATATGCATTGATTTTATGAGATACTGACATCAGAATCGAGTGTGCAAGATTATGACCATGGTTGTAAATATGGGGAAACAAGGATGGATCTATGTGAAATTAGTTTAAAATCAAGGTTGGCTCTAAGAAGAGAATGACCTCGTTGTAACGTGATTTTATTTCATAATGTGATGCTTGTATGTATGATGTTGTAAATGTTTGTAAATTCATTTTGATGTAAATGTAATCATGTAAATGTAAATGTTAAATATCCACTAGGCATGCCAAATGTATAATGTGATGTGAACTTTTGTGAGGTGTCACTTGACACTATTGTGATGAGATGACACGCCTAAGTGGAATGTGGACCCTACCTTTTCCTTAGGTTATCTTGTGTATCCCTAGGCTTGGTTAGTGGTTTAGGAAAATAAGGTTTATGTCATCATAATTCTATTTTTGGATGCAAACTTTACTAGGGTTTTTGAAGGGTTATATGGAGCCCGATGGTGTAGTTAGAGTGGGTTTTAAGTGCCTCGAGGCATAGGATTGGGTTAGGGGGCCAACTTTCACCATTTTCACTTCCCTAGACTTCCATATTGCCTCTCTAAGTGGACCATCTTTGGTAACAACGAATTTGGAAATGTTTTTTAGGTTAACTCACCTTCCCATGTTTTGAATTGCATTCCATTTCCATAGCAAGGGCAAGTGGCAAGTTAGCAAGTATTTAGAAATAACTTACTTTGGGATGAGGGAATAAGAGAGGAATGTTTTAGAGTCTTTAGGAAAAAGATACTAAGAAGTTAGACACTTGAGGACTATGCTAGTTTGGAGTTTGAGAGGAAGGGACTTGAGAAATTCTAGTGGTTTTTGAGAAGTGAAGCAAGCTAGGAAGCAAATGGGATAACTCTTCTACAAACATCCATTGCCATTGCTTAGGAAAAAGGTTGGTGGTTCTATTTTGTACTGTTCATGTTATTGTATTGTGAAGATGAATCTTTTGTGAGAGTTTGTGATGTTTTGTTTTTAATATGTTCAAATGTATTTTATCCTTGTATTTCCTTTTTGTGTTTATGAATTGTGAAATGGGTGTGCAAGATAATTTTTTATCCTTGGGAGGATTTGATAATGTCTTGGGGTGAAGGGCATAGTTGGAAAATTCATGTGTTTTGAGAGCTTGGATGTATGGGCATCCTTGAGGCCTACTTATGTTATACCTTAGTGGCCATAAGGGATGTTTTTGAAGATCTTGTGATGAACTAGTATGTTGGAAGGAAGCCTTGTGAAGGCATGTAAGAATGTTTAGTGGTACTTGTTTTATTTAAGTATGACATCTTCATATGAGATATTTTCACCTTCACCCATATTGGGATCAATTATGATTCTTATGTGCTAGCTTGGGATTGGGAGTGAAATTTGTGATGTCTATGTTTCTTATTGATGATTGTGGGTGTTGATTGTTTGTATCCCATCCTTCTTTGTTTCCCCTAGCTCGGGGGTGGCCATGTAATGGCCTAGGCTGGGAGGTGAGCCTCCATGGTCATGTGGTAAATGCCTTTGTGTTGCAAGTTTTTGCTTGAGTATGAAAAGATGAAGTTGTTGATTTGAAGTTGAAAGAAAAATTGAAGGGATAATTTAGGTGTGACAAGCCTAAAAGAAATTGTTCTATTCAAAATGTAAATTCATGAACTTGTAAATGTATAAAGAGCAAAGTTGTAAATAAAGTTTGATTAAATCTTCTTGTATGAAGAAATCTGCATTAGGTGTATTTCAAAATATTTCTTATCAAAGATTGAATATTTCATAGTAGATAAATTTCCTGCAATTATAAAGGAAAACTGTTGTTGTTACATGAATTTTGTGAAAATATGAAAGAATTTTAATCTATTAATTGCTTTATTTCCTGCAAACTCTATGTTGTTTGAAATGATGAAATTTTATAAGTTTAGCAAACAAAGCATGATATTAAAAATGATTAAGTTTTCTGAATAAAAGAAGAAATAAGGCATCATTTATTTAAAAGTCATTTATCTGCTATTCTGTTTTGTAATAAGCATTTGGATTTTATTAAGGGGTAATTATGTTGTGTTTTGCCCAGTAGATTTTTGGGCATTACATTCTATTCATTCAAAAGGATTGAATAACCTCAACTTGATATGGTTCTGATGAAGTTGAGATGCCCCTAGTGATGAGGTCTTACTTGATGATTAGATTTGATTGATTGGTGAAGAAGATTTTGAAAGATTTTCTCGATTCAAAGATTGATCTTTGATTAATGATTGTGGACTGATGATGTATTGATCATGCCCCCTCAAGAGTGAAATCAAAATATGACAAGGTAACATAGTGATTTTAATCAATTCAATTGATAAAAAGCATGTGATTTGGATTAGACATGATGTAGAAAAGTTTTGATCTTATGTTGATTGAGTTGCATATGTTTAGGAATACATAATGAACTTGTTTGGGGTCTCGTTGACCAAGTTTGACCATGATTTGTTCATGGTTAACCAAAAAAATTGAGCACATTGATTGGATTGAGATAAGATTAGAATTTATTTTGGGTTTATTTCACATTGTGATGGGTGATTGCATAAGCGATCAACTACATTTTACCAAAATTTTGTTTTGAGAATTTGACAAGTCAGATTATGTTAAATTTTGATCCTGAAAATGGAATCATGACCGTCAAATTAGGTAGGGGTACAATTTTCACCAAAATTGGAGCACTTTGAAAATTAGGTCAAATTAATATAAAAGGGGTCAGAAGGTTAACATATCATGCGAGAAATGTCAAGTCAATATACAAGTACTTGATTGTGTTAAAGATGATAAAGTCCATAGTCAACCACTTGTGAGAAAATAATTAGAATTTCAAAGTGAATTTTAATATAGGTCCCAACTTTCATAGGATTTATATAATTAAAAAGCAATGTTATCATGTTGAAAACACTTAAGATGTAAATCTAACATGAATGCAACCTAGGACTTTAGTCACTGATTTTGAGATGCTCTTTTTCATCACTAAGCATTTAGGACATGAAATATCAATATAACCCTCACTAGAAAGACTGCCACAAGGATACGAATATGTTATATTTGGATTGAGTGTCAGAATTATACATAAGCACCAAGGCATAAAGAGTCGGGATGACCTGAATGTTAATTCCTTTTGATATTGCAAGTGAGCATAAGCATCAAGGCATATAGCGCCAAGATGACCTAAATGTATCTTGTGTACAAATACACCAAACAAGATAGAGATTATTCTTTTCCTATGCAATAGTGATTGTTCTATCCACAATGACTCTTTATCATTCATAACCTATGATAGGTTTTTGTAACATATACCCGCAGTGACCCATACGTTCACATGCTTAGGTAGATATTCAGATTGCAATAGTAATAATAAATCATTCAATAATGGAAAAGGAGAAGCTCCAACTTCACCATAGCATACAAATAAAGAGGTTCGAGGTATATGCGACATCCTAATCATTATGGAAACTCTTATCATAGAAACCTAGTTTATTTGGCATTTCTAGATCATCAAAACCACACCCACAAGCAAAAAGAATTATACCCCTAGTCCTTGCTTCTCTTAAGATAGACATCCTTGAGTTTCTCAGAGGTAATAACAAGCGAAAATCTGATTTAACAAATAGCATACAATTAAGATCTCAACATAGTTCAAGCAGTTTCAGTGATTATTTTCATGTCATAGATATGATTGTCTTTGTTGTCTTGTGTATTTATGATATCAGTGGAAAAACCCTTCAATGGTTAGGAGGCAAGAAACTGACTCTGATTGGATGAATAGTAACTGACACGAGGATGACTTGGTTGAATTGTTAGGACAATTCCCCCTATTATGGCTTGATTACCCTAAGACTAAGATGGTGATCAGTTTCAATCCATCAAGGTTCAAGGAAGAACCAAAGTTATCATGAAAATAAATCAAAGATATGCACAAATAATGATTCAACAACTTGGTTGTCAGATATGATCAGATTTCTACAAACTAGACAATGTCCAATTGATCTTGACAAAGCCAAATGGAGGTATTTTAGATTACAGTCTATTCCTTATGTTTTAATTGATGGTATTCTTTATAGAAAAGATTATTCTGGTATGTTACTAAAATGTATTAATTTTTCTAATCAAAGCAAAATTTTATCTGAATTTCATGATGGATCATGTGGAGGACATTTTAATCCTAAGACTACAACTTGGAAAATATTAAGATTTGGTTATTACTAGCTTGATTTGTTTAAGGATGCCCATTCTTGGACAAGAAAATGTCAAAAATATGCTCTATTTGCAGGAAAGCAAAGGCTGGCAGCATTGCCACTCAAGCCAATCATTATGGATCAACCATTTAACAAGTGGGGAGTAGACTTTATAGGTCCAATTAATCCTAATTCTAGTGCAGGTCATAAATGGATCTTGATTGCAACTGACTATTTTACAAGGTGGACTAAGGCCATTGCATTAAAGGAATCAATTGGATCTGCTGTTTTGAAATTCTATGAAGATATTATAACTAGGTTTGGTGTTCCTCAATCAATAATTTCAGATAATGCATTAGCTTTTGTTGGTTCAGAAATAACAGAGTGGGCTATTAAAAATGGCATTTATCTGAATACATCATCTAATTATTACCCCCAGGGTAATGGATTTGCATAGTCTACTAATAAAAACCTCATCAAGATTATTAAAAAGACTTTGCAAGAGAACAAGAGAGATTGGCACTCAAAACTAAAGGCAACCTTATGACTGGATAGAATAACTCCAAAGCAGATTATTGGAAGTTCACCCTATGCACTAGTTTATGGTAAAGAGGCAAGGTTGCCAATTTCAACTGAGTTTCCAGCTTTGCAATTAGCTGATCAGATGTTGTTGTTTGAGGAGGAAGATCCTCTTAAGCTGAGGTATGATAAGTTGTTACAACTTGAAGAAGAAAGGAAGAAAGCCTTAAAGAATATGGAGCTGAGGCAAAATCATACCAAGAGGTCTTTTGACAAGAAAGCTACACCCAGGAAGTTCAAAGAGGGTGATTTAGTTCTAAAATGGGATGTATTGAAGAGTAGGCCAGGGCAACATGATAAATTTGACAACTTTTGGTCAGGCCCAATTGTCATTTTAGAATGTAAAGAAAACAATTCCTTTCAGCTATCCACCATAGATGGAGAGTTCTTACATATTCTAGTTAATGGGATCCACCTCAAGCTTTGCTTTGAGGGTTAGTTTTTCAGTTTAGTTTCATTTCAATAAGTGATGTCCAACACTAGGTCTTTAGGTTGCATGAGTCTTAGTTTAGATTCATTTTCATTTCAGCAAATGTTGCATTCATAAGTTTTGGTTTTCTAACTCCATTTCCCAATGATAAGGTCTGTAGTTCATGTCTAGCAGGCAGACATCCAGCAGAAGTCGCCAAAATTGTTACCCTAATTTACAACATGTAGGATGATGAACATAAATAAGAAAAAAATTGCATTTAGGAATCCATTCAATACTACATTTCAGGTCATGATGATTAACATTTTATTATTGCATTCAATACCAACTTTTATATTGTACTCTAAGTATTGATCATGTTCAAATTTTTTAAATTTCATAATTGACAATTACATTGTGCATTCAAACTGAATACAATATACAAATGTTCTTTCATATTTCATATTTCATGTCAATAAAGAGTACATTTTGTAGAATAGAAAGCATGATAGAAGTATGAGTAGGGTTGCATGCATTGCCTTAGGTCATCTACATATTGCTGGCTGGTTTGTCTATCGGGTCCTTAGGTTCATTGTCTAGGTCTTCATCTTCTAGGGGTCTTTAGGATTGTCCTACATCATGAGAGAGAAAAATATGTTAGATCTAGTTGGATCTAAACAATGCATAAAACAAAACATCATACAACAATCAATCTTTCAAAGCTGCATATCTATCTGGTATTTCAATGCAATAAGAAAATGTGGATCCACATAAGCTGAAAAGTAGTATTAAAGGGACATGTTTTTATGAAACCTTTTACTATTTATGGTCATCATTATGCATGTTGTTTTTATATTTAAACCAGATGTCTGAATCAAAGGGACTTAGTTCTTGTAGCTATGAAACCTTTTTCAAAAATAGCAGAATCTTGTTAGATTAGTGAACATCATCAATAGACTGGTATTAATTCATAAATGTCTCCATACTTGGCATTCATACAAAAATGATGTTTTAATCATGTTCACTAACCTAAAAAGATTAGTTTGATGTTGTTTTAAAGCTTGACAAAGTAAAAGATGCATTGCTCAATTGACTAGTTTTCATATCACAGTCATAAGGAAATGATGCAGTGTCAAGTGCATTAAAAGATGCCACAACCTATGCTTTTAAAGGCAGAGAATTTACAAATGAGGTACACTGTAATAAGGGTTTGTTCCCTTTCAAAGAAAGACAAATGAATCTGAATCATGAATCATAATGACCATGCTTTTCTACAGGATGTATTAACAATTGACAGTGTGAAGAACTAGTGCATATTCAAAGAATACTGCTGAAGAAATGCTTCAAGAATTTTATTACAAAGTGTCAAGGAATGTTTACAGAGTGTCTTGATGGTTGTCGAGAGCTCGTGCTTGAACTCCATCAAATTTCATTTTGGTGTTTTTGAGTGTCATGTGCCCATGCTCGAACCTCTCAAACACAATAGTTAAACATTTTTACATTTGTTGCATTTCATTTTAGTAAAGATCATAAGCACTATTGACTATTATTGCATTGCAAAATAATGAAAAAAACCAGTCAGTCATTGGTTTATACAAATATTTTCAACCGGTAAAAGATTCATGTTCATACACATGGTTGCATACAAAGAAATATATTTTTCTAAATTTTTGATACAGTCAAGTATTTTTAATCAGTTAAGAGAGTCATAGTTACTTTTATTATCTCTCAGCGATCAAAATTATGAACAAATGAAATTTGTGTTGCAAGATTTTTAAGTCTGGTGTTTGTGAGTGTCATGAGCTTGTGCTCAAACCTCACAAACCATTGAAATTTTATACATTTAAAACTAGATGGAAACATAGAGCTTCAATTTTTATATTCACTATTTTAATACAAGGCTCAAATCATAGTTGGGTTTAGACAATGGAGAAGCTAGTGCAACAGACATAGTCACAGTGATAAAGCTCAAGCAATGGACTCAACACAAAACCCAAGTTGAAGATCAATGAAGGCTACAATAATGGAAATAGAACATACAGTTGTGAACTATAATAGTGCTAAGAATCAATAGTGAGCACAACAAAATCTAAGATAATGACAACAACAGTGATGGCTATAAATGACTGTAAAAAGAGTGGAACATCACGACTGGTGCACAAGACAACAGTTTTAAATGACTGGTGTACAAGGAGATTAAGCAAAGTCAATAGTGGTAGAGCAAGTTATAATCATTGTTAGCATTCAATAAGAAGCCAACCTAAATCAAGGGAGCAGGAACAACCTAGATTAGCTTCAATTGGGGTATCATAACATCTTGTGATTGAATGAAGGAACTTATATAAACTAGCTATGTTTCATCAAATAGAGCAAATAAACTTTCAGTTTCTTTACGTCTTTTCAGTAAAATAATAAACCCCAAAAATCATTGCAAGGAAAAAGGCCGACAATGAACTCGACATTAGCAAAATAAATTATATAGATAGAGTAATGAAAAGAGAGAAAGATGTACTTATCTTCCTGTTAGCTCGAGATAGTTTAGAAAGGAGTTTGAGTTCGAAGCACATTTACAGATCTAGGGCCCGAGTTTCTTCAATATTCAACTGTCACATCCTCTATCTAGGAAGCTCAAGGTTGAGCTCATTGACTAAGTGGAGTCATAGGGCTGAGATTCATGCCAAGCTAGGAGTCGAGCTCATAGTCACAAACACCAATAATCTTAGCCAAGCTTTGTGCTTGTTACAGAGCCAGAGTCGCTGTCATTCAAAGCCCCAAACTAAGAAGTTCGAAGGTGAGCTCACTGTCGTATGCAACCCGAGCTTCATGCTCATGGGTTTTGTTGAGTAAAATCCAAGCCAAGATTTATGGTCGAGATCTATGCCAGAAATATGTCAATCACAGCTCGAGCTCAACCCTAGTTCAAGCATAAAGATCGGTATAAAGCTGTGACTAAAATATAACAGTCACAACCTGAGCTATCACTGGAACATTTCCAATCTAGAGCTTTAGTCACAACCAAGTTCATATTTCAGTCATAGCCCAACCCGAGCTTTAAGCTCGAGAAATATTCCATCTAGAACCTAAAGAAAAACCGCAAAGAAAGCTCAAGTTCACAGTCAAGTCCAAGCTCAAAATCATGCCAAGCACAATGCAAGCTCATTGTCACAGAGGAGTTCACAACCAGAGGCCGTAAAACATAGTGATTATCTTCATCATACCAGTAAAAATCAAGGAGATGCCACAATTCTACAAAGATTTCGCCATCATTTAGGTTTTTTCCCTAATGTTTTCTCAAAGACAAACACAAGTGAGATGCGAGAACCAAGTAAAAGCCAAGTTGATATGTTTTGGAGTTTGCTGGCAGAAGAGATTCAATGCCATTAATGACAGCTATCGTTTCCAGCCAGATCCTCGAGATTGTAGATGTCACCTCACTTACCACATGGATATTTCATAGGTGGTGGATTACATAGTGGTCATGTTGACCCTTTGTAATTGGCATAGTTTAGACTTAGGTTTTTATCTAGGTTTAGATTTCACATAGGCTTGATGTATATTGAGTTTATCTCAATTACTTTTGTAATATGTTGGTGTATTGTTAAAAGATATTTATCTTTAAAAACCAACATTTAGGGGCAGGACTTGAGGCATTACATATGCTTATTTTTAGGGTTTTTGGAAAGATTTTGGGGCCAAATTGGAGTTGTTTGAGGGCTTAATTAGGGAGCATGATTTTTAAATTATGACTTTAGGAGGCTAAAAGACTGATTTTTTGAATCAGTTTTAAGGGGTTCAAGATTCTTGAGAGGAGGACTTAGTGAGCTATTTTATTCCTTTGTGCCTTAGCTTATGTTTTTGTAACTTACATTTTTCATATTTTTGAGGAAAATAATGCAAGTGATCCATTTTTTCTCATATTTTGAGCATTGAATTTAGTCCTTTTCATCATTTTGCATTAGGTGTTTATCTATTTTGGTAACAAGGAGAAGTGAATTAATCCTATTGCTCCTCTTAGCGATCAAAATCCAAACCTTGTGTGGAGTATGTATGTTAACAGATTTTATTGTTTGTGGTCTATACCCTAGTAGTAAAATCTAGATTAACCTATATGTTGATCAACGAATGATAGTGCCAGTCTCATTAATATGTGCATTGTGGATGTTGTTTTGGATTCCAAGAAAATTTGAGTTCAATTTTGGTGTATCACCCCATTTTTATTCAGTTTTCAAAAACATTTTGTTCTTACCTTTTTCTCAATCAAAGTTTAGTTCAGGTGATATTCCAAATAAAATAGGAACCGACCTAAAATCTAGAGACTCCTTAATCAGAGTCCACCCACAACTCAAGAAGGTTTCCATTGTTAGGATGAGATATATGTGAACCCTAATGCCTGAGTTAGGGTGATATTTTCAAACCTAAATAGTTTTTGGCACGCCCGATGGGACCTTGTGATACATGAATCGAATCCAAACAAGGAGTGTTAAAAAGTTTGAATTTTCATAGCTGTCTTTCACTAGGAGAGGTAGAACTGTGCAAAGAGAGCTTAGAGGTCCTAGAGAGCTTTCTATTCAGCCTATACAAAGGGGTAGGAGACTAGGAAGGACAAGGAAGTTAAGATCTGAAAGAAGTTTAGCTCCTCCCTCCTATCACACTGAATTTCCAGATTTAGAGCAGGAAGTTTTTGAAGATCTTGGAGCATTTCAAAGTCAAGTTGTTCCTAAATAGCCACCAGTGGTAAATCAACCACTATCATCCAGTTCTAATACAACACTTCCAACAATGGCAAGGAATCTACCATTTGTGCCCTTTAATCAGGGTAGTCCTTTGAGGATTGCCAACCACAACAACATCCCATTAGCAACTTTGAAAGGATTGCCATCATTCACTGGAGAAGGGAAAATGACTGCCATTGAGCATATTAGAGATATTGCATCCCTTTGAAATTTCCATCACATCACAGAGGAGGATGTAGCTTTGAAGCTATTAGCTGCATCACTGAAAGGTAAAGCACTAGAGTGGTTCAGAACTCTTCCAATGGCATCTATTGCTACATGGGATGCATTAGGAGAAGGATTGTCCAAATTCTTTGAAGACAAATCTGGCAACCTATCTTTGGTGGAGAAATTGACGACTATCACGAGGGCTCCACAAGAGGAGGTGAGTGATTTGAATCTACATTTCCAAAAGACTTGGAATAGGATTCCTGCTACGGTAAGACTCTCTATTGAATATGCATTCTTGTATTTTCTTAAGAGTTTGAATAGTGATATCTCAGTCATGATACAATCTATGGGAGGTATTTCTTCACCTCAAGCTTTTGATACTTCTATTAGGGTAGAAAATAGTCTCATTCAGGTGGGAAAAATAGCTCCTAGGACACCTATGCCCTTCTTTCCTAGCATTCAGTCTCATATGCCATTGGTTATCCCACCTTTGTCTATTGTGCCATCATTTAAAAGTCAAGAGATAGTGCCAGTTACCCCTTTGAATGAGTTGCAAAGCATAAAAGATAGCCAGAAAAAAATAGAAAGTTTATTGCAGACCTTTGGCAATGAATTAGTGAGCCTTAAGAGGAATCAAGCACACAAAAACCCTATAGCTCAAAATTAGTTTGCTGGTTCCTCATCTCAATATCCTAATCAGCCTACCTTTCAAGGTAAAAAACAACAATTCCAAGGGAATAACAATGCAAATAGAAAGAATTGGAATCAGAGGCCTTATAGACCTTATAATCCTGCACCCATTAATGTTGTTAGGGATATAATACCCAACTAGAATAACCTTTCTACTGAGTGGTGTTATCCATGTAATGAAGCTCATAAATAATCAACGTGTACCAATGGAGTTCTTAATCAGGCTCTTATGGTGCAAAATTCAATTAGTTCACAATAGAATGTTCTTGTTGAGGAGATCCAACAACAATTAGATCTGAATGTTCTAGATACTAGTTTTCTAAATTGGCAAGAAGAGGAATTTTGTGGGCTAAATGATGATTCACTTGTGTCAGCAAACACTAAAGCCAAGAAAAGAGCTCTAGAATCAGAGCAATCAGCTGGTAATGTTCCTACCACACCAATTTAAATTTTAAAGGATCACTCTTCTTCCACAACAAAAGATCAAAATAAGAAGCATGCAAATCATAGTACTCCTAGATCTCCTCAAAAGGTATAGTTTGTTGTTCCTTATAATATTGTTGATAGCATGAAGAAAATGAATGTATCTATGACTATGTGGGAAACTCTAGCTATTCCAGGACATGCTAAGATATTAAAGGAAGAGCTATCCAAAAAGACAACAAGTTCATAGCAAGCTATTAAGCAACCTTCTAGGACTGTTATGGATAATTCATAGTCTTCAAATGTGTAAGAAGCAACAATAAAAGAAGGTAAGAAGCCTTCAATTGTGAAAGTAACAACAGTAAAGGAAGGTAAGAAGCCTTCGAATGTTAAAACTCCTCCTTTATATGTTTCCTTGATTATTGGAAATAAGTTAGTGCATAATTGTATGGTTGATAGTGGTGCAACCAGCACAGTAATGCCTAAAAATATTGTTGATCTATTGGATTTGAAATATGAGCCTCTTGAGAAAGGAGTTGTCCAGCTAGATGGTTCTTCAATTAAGACTTTAGGAGTTGTCAAAAATGCAAGTTTGACTCTTCATGCATGCCCAAATTTCTCAATTCCTCAGGACATTTATGTTATAGATCTGCCACCCTATTTTGCCCTATGTCTTTCAAGAGATTTTACAGCCAAGATATATGGATATTTTTCATCTGATTGGTCCCACATGTTTTTTAGAACAAGGTATGGAACCAAGGTGACCATCAAATCAGAGTCATTGACCAAAGATCACATAGAGCCATACAATCCAAGTCCCATTAATGCTAGTTGCGTGATCATGGATTCAAATAAGATTAAGGATAATCCAACCTTTAATACTCGAACAGGGGGAATTCCTAACATTTTATTAGATGAGTGGGAAACTAGAGATGACCAAGATAATGCTATGTATGATACTGGTTTTGGAAATTATATGATTTTAGAATCTGACATTGTTATTCCTAACTTGATGAAAGCTCAGGATTCTGATTCAAAACTGTCAAATCAACTCTAGGACTTGTACTTTGATGGATCTAGAAATAAGGATGGTGTTGGTGCAGGGGTTATGATAGTCTCACCAGAGGGTGATAAATTTTATGCTACATTCAAATTATCTTTTCCTTTTTCTAACAACGTGGTTGAATATGAAGGTTTGATCCAGGGGTTAGAGTGGGCAAGAAAGAGGAAAATCAAATGCTTGAGGGAATTTGGGGATAGTGAATTGATAGTTAACCAGGTGAGAGGGGTCAATGTTGTTAAGAATGATATTTTAAAATTGTATAAATCTAGAGTATCTAATATTTTGGATGATTTTGATACCTTTAACCTGATTTTTGTACCTAGGAGGAAAAATCAACATGCTGATAGGTTAGCAGGTATTGGTGCACATGTTTCAATTACTGAAAATAAAGGTTTCATCTCAGACCAGTCTCATATTAAGATTATTGTTAGGCCATCTATCCTAGATAATGATATTAATTGGAAGGTTTTTGATACTCATGAGCAGATTTTGAGTTTTATGGCTGAAACAGAGGACTTTTTAGTTCCCAAGGATAACAAAGTAAAACAAAAAATGGAAGATCAGATTATACAGCTGAAAACAAACAAGATTCCTAAAGGATTGGTCAGCCTAGAGGCTACCTTTAATTTTGATGATTAGTTCAAGAGGAACAAAACCTGCATGATGATCAAAGAGGATCACTATGAGGAGATTGAGATTTTTAGAGACAAGCTTTTAAAGGTTGGTAAAGTTAACTCTTCTCAAGAAAAAGAGCTTCTTATTGATTTATTCAAAGAATTTAATGATGTATTTGCTTGGGACTATACTGATTTAAAAGGTTTTGATCCCCAATTGACCCAGCATACTATAGAATTAGAGCCTAATTCCAGGCCAATCAGGCAAAGACAAAGGCCAATTGACCCAAGTTAGAGCCCCTAATGCTTAAAGAGCTGAATAAACTACTAGATAATGGGATAATTTTTCCTATCAAACATACATCCTGGGTTTCTAATTTAGTTCCTATGAGGAAGAAGAATGGGGAGATCAGACTTTATGTAGATTTTAGAGACCTTAATAGGGAATATCTGAAAGATAGACACCCTCTTCCATCAATGGAACAAATTTTACAATATGTCTCAGGTTCTTAAAGGTTTTCCCTCCTAGATGGGTATTTTGGTTATAACCAGATTTTAGTGAAAGAGGTAGACTAGTTTAAAACAGCCTTTACAACAAAATGGGGAACAATGACTTACAAAAGAATGTCATTTGGTTTATCAAATGCATGAGCCATATTCTAGAAATCAATGGACATGGCTTTCAAAAACCTGATGTACAAGTTTGTCCTGGTGTACTTAGATGATGTCACCATTTATAGAAAAGTTGTAGATTAGGATATTGGTCATTTAAGACAAGTGCTACAAAGATGTAGAGAGTTTGGAATCTCTCTCAACCGTAAGAAATAATTTTTTGCAGTTCATGAGGGTAAGCTTTGAGGATACCAAGTGTCAAAAGAAGGTACAACTATAGATCCTAAAAGAATCCATTCAATTATGGATTTAACATTGCCAAAACATAAAAAGGGATTGCAGAGTTTTATTGGAAGGATTAACTTTGTTAGACGCTTTATTCCTGACATTGACAATTTATTGAAGCCCTTAACTACAATGTGTTAGAATAACTGAGAGGGGGGTGAATCAGTTATCCATAGTCCCAAATAGAAAATGTAAAACTTCTAAACAAATTCAGCTTATTCTGCAGCTCGATAAACAATAATACTAAACTGTCTGTGCTTTTACCGATTACCAGTTAATTGTTCATAGTGATTATCGACCAAATCAAATATGTGATATGTAAAGTATGACAATCAAACAATCACCACAATAAACACATAACACAAGAGATTTAACGTGGAAACCTTGTTAAGCGAAAAACCACCTAGGACCGGTAACCCAAAATATTTTCACTCTTCTGAAGTGAGCTCGGTGAGGAGCCAACCCTATTAAAGGTTACAAAACACACTATAAGGTGTGACCTTGATAGAGGATTTAACACTAACCATTATCATCCAACCAACATTCACTATGGGGTTGACAGGATAACAAATGTACATTCTATGAATGACATTACAAGACTTTCAAGTCTACTTGGTTAAGAGATTTTATTTGATTACAATGGTTAAACTGTAACATGTGATCTGAATACAATACAATTTTATTTGCAGATGTTTAGATCTATTCTTAAGCTCATAAAATCCTCTGATCAATATTTCTATTCAATTCATCAACATTTAGTAACTTATTGTCCCTCGGTAAAAGCTCTGTGATGCTCGGTTAACTTTGCAATTTGGTTCTCCTTTAACCAATATGATCAGGCATGCATGAAGCTTGTTCACGTGATATCTCTGTAGTTTTTCTTCCTTTGACATCCTTTTCATTGTGAAACCCTAGTCTTTTAAATAGACAAGTAAACCATTTTATTTTCATCCATCATATTTTGCCGCTTAATCTCCTTCATTGATTTTGCCGCTTAAGCCTTACTTGGTAGATGTGTTTCAATTCTATCCTTTAGATCTTCCTTGAATTTTGCTATTCATTGATCTTATAACAGACTTTATCTTTCCACCTTGTGATCATACACTTTATAGCTCATCAACTTTTGTCGGCTAAACTCATCATTTAGTTCTTTTGTCCATACTCGATTAACAAAGAAATGCGTCGGTGAACACAAGCTAGGTTTATACTATGCTTAGTATACACTACACTGCTCAATGTATACTGGAATGCTTCATTAACCGACCACACTACTTTGTAACATTTTGCTTCTATCTCCATAATAGATTAATGTAACATAATCAAGTCAACAATATGAATTCATAGACTCATCAATAAGTTACTAAGAGTATCCCTTATCCTCATCTGTCATATCCATCTTCCTCAATGTAGATATCTCAGTTCTTCATCTTTATCTTCTCTTCTAAAGATGTGTTAGATATTTGCAACTACCATGATAAGTACTGTCAAAACTAGTTGAAATCAATGACAACATAAAACTGATTCAATTATCTTACATAATACTTCAGTGTTCGGTGATCTCTAATCACTTGTAGTTCTTCAATCATGTTCTCAATCAGTTGTAGTTCATCAATATCTCCCTTTGGCATTGATGGCAACTCAAGCAATATGAAGTATACCATACACATACCAAACATGTATTCTACAACTCTGTAAACAAATGTTGTAGCTCGGTATAAGCTCTCCATTGCTTAATATGTTTAATCACTATGTTACATAACAACATTGCAAGTGCAGACTATCTTCTGCAAATATGATCTTTGCAGCTCTCAGATTCCTTCTTCTATTCTTAGCAACTGATCTTCAACACTCTCCCTAACTTTCTCAGATTGTCTCTCCCTTAGATAGATGTTCCAGTACTCTCTTTGGTTATCATATTGTTTATCTCTCCCTTTGACAACAATGCCAAAGAAACAAATAAACATACAGATCTGTAGTAACCATGTAACTCTCTATTGTTAGGTTTCTTTACTGTATCTCAGTTTATTGATTATACCACTGGTGTCTCAAGTCTTTCAAAACCTTAGACAGAATCCAAAGTGTGAACTATGCTGCATCAACATGAATGATCTTCTGATAAGATTAGGCTCATGCAATCTCCAGATCACATTAGTGACTGGTAGACAAGGGATGGACCCCAAGTCTAGTCCTCAAGTATTCAAATGTATCCTTTGGTAGAGGCTTGGTAAATATGTTTGCAAGTTGCTCTTTAGATGTAACAAATTCTAGCTTCACTTGCTTCTCCTGTACTTGTTCTCTTAAGTAGTGATACTTGATAGATATGTGATTTGCTTTTTAATGCATCACTGGATTCTTTGAAATATTTATAGCACTAGTGTTATCACAATATATAATCACTGGCTCAGTGATTACCTCATTCATCCCTTCCAACACTTGCTTAATATATGCAATATTTGAATAGTTTGTAGCAGCAACAACATACTCTGCTTCGGCTATAGATTGGGAAATACAAAACTGCTTCTTACTTGTCCAAGTAACAAGTCTTTCAATGAAGAAAAATGCTCCTCTGGTTGTGCTTTTTTTGTCATCCACATCTAGCCCAGTCAACGTCGGTGTAGACTCTTAGTTCAAATTTTCCATCCTTAGGATACCATAATCCATAGTCCTCTATTTTCTTCAGGTATCTTAAGATTCTCTTTGTAGCAACCATGTGTGACTCCCTAGGATTTGCATAAAATCTTGCAATAATCCCCACAACATGTGCAATATCTGGTCTACTATGCACTACATACATTAATTTACCAATCATAGATCGGTACAATGTTTGGTTCACCTCTGTAGTTTCATCCTCTTTAGTCAGTTTGCAACCTATGACCATCGGTGTTCCAACTGGTTTAGCATCTTCCATGCCAAATGTTCTCATACTTCTTTGATATACTTGGATTGTGTGATGAATATCCTATCATTCTACTGAATAACCGGTAGTCCTAGAAAGAACTTAATCTCTCCAAACATAGACATTTCAAATTCTTTTCTCATCTCATTAACAAATGATTTACATATGTGATCTTTTCCTCCAAAGATAATATCATCCACAAATATTTCAACAATCAGGATAGTATTATTTGATTCTCCTTTCATATACAAATTGTTGTTCTCACTAGTTCTAACAAATCCAATACTTAATAAATAAGTATGCAACCTTTCATACCAGGCTCTCGGTGCTTGCTTTAAACCATATAAAGCTTTATGTAATCTACATACCATGTCTTTCTTGTCTGGATCTACAAACCCTTCTGGTTGTTCCATGTAGACAACTTCTTCAAGTATCCCATTTAGAAATGCAGACTTAACATCCATTTGATAGACTTTAAATTTCTTATGTGATGCATAGGCCAGTAACATTCGAACTCCTTCTAGTCTAGCAATAGGTACAAAGGTCTCACCATAATCAATTCCTTCCTCCTATGCATATCCCTTGCAAACTAGTCTGGCTTTATTCCTTGTAATGTCTCCATTTTAATTCAACTTGTTTTTGAAGATCCACTTAGTATCGATAACATTCTTATCTTTAGGTCTAGGTACTAAGGTCCATGTCTTATTTTTCTCTATTTGTTCAATCTCCTCAGTCATTGCATTTATCCATTCATCATTCTCCAATGCAACCTTAACATTTTTCTGTTCAAACTCGCAAACTAAGCATGTACCATGTCTTGACTTCTCATTTGCATGCCAGCTTGCTTGTCGCCAATGATTTGGTTCTCAGGATGATGTCTCCTAAAAAATCTTGCCAGTACTCGATCTCTTCTTTGTTGTTCATCCTATTCAAGTTCAATTTCTTGCTCGATAGCCTCTTCTTGATCGTCGGTGTACCTTTCTTGTTCCTCGGCGTTGTTTTCTTGATGCTCGGTTGACACAATCTATGACTTCAGTTGGTACTCTAGATGTTCAATGTAAGTGAATCTACCATAATCTTTTGGTTCCTTGATGCTCTCTTCACCATTTTTATTGATGAAGGGTGCTCCCCTTAATACCACAAACACATAACAGAAATAGAGAAACAACAACAATATGCAAGAATAGAAAATTGGCTTCTTATTATCTCCACAAATGTGGAATTACAAACTTTCAGAATTACAATATGCAAAGCCACATGGGCATTCCCTTACAATATTCTGTAGGACAAAGCCTCGAATTATTGCCCAGATCTACTACCCAGAACTATTCTAAACTGCCTAAGACAATAATACAACCTTCCTTATATAGGCAATTTTTCACCGCCTGGGAAGGTTTCAAAATTTTAGCCAATAAGGTCGACCAAACTTATAATTATTTTATCTTACATTTTATTACATCATAGTCGGCTCAAGATAAACTTTGAAACCCGAACAAAAATTTTGAAGAAAATTATTTTTTGTCATTTCAGGTGGCCCAACTTTCGAAGACCATAAGTCATCACCAGTTGACCCGATCGGCTATTATAACCCCATTTCGAAAATGCCACGAAGCGCTCTACAGGCTTGACCCGCGCAAGCGCCCGTCACCCAAATTTTTGACCTCATCCGGGGCCTCTAAAGCCTTCAAAACTGAGTTCAAAGTTTCTGTACCCTACTGCCAATACTGAAAATCTTCAATATCTTCCAATATACACTTGATCTGGCAATGAAACTTTACTGGTAGACTTATATGACCAAAATGAACCTCCAAGAAAGAAATTAGATCATTCTGAACACATACGAAAATTACCAAAAATACTAACTTTCCATAAATAGCAGCTCTGCACAAGATAGCCCTTATTGAATTCAAAAATAGAAATATTTTTGGGTGATGCAAGATTGCTCTTACACCCAGGATGCTCCTGCATCAGACACCTGGGGTAATTTGAAAAGTGACCCTGTCACGACTCAGGTGTGCAGAGGAAAACCAAGATGGTTAACCTCCTCCTTTGTTAGCTATGATGAATCTTCAATAGGTCGTCCTTTCCATTTGACCAAATACTCTTCATATGTCCTGTTCCTTGTGCTTCTGCCAATACGACTGTCCAGTATGTCTTCAATTTCCTTGATATCTGAACTGGTTGCTGGAATACTCCACTGTGCTGCTACAACCTCATCTTCAACACCTCCTTCAAGATACTCTGTCAAATCTGAAATGTTAAACACTGGTGAAATATTTAGCTCAGTAGGTAATTCTACCTCATATGCATTTCCTGAATCATGTTTCTTCAGTATCTTACATGGCCCAAACTTCTTCATTTTCAGCTTGTTATATGTACCAACTGGAAACCGCTCCTTCCGCAAATGAACCATGACTTCATCACCAACCTGAAATTT
Source organism: Chamaecyparis obtusa (assembly GCA_027943335.1). NCBI lineage: Eukaryota > Viridiplantae > Streptophyta > Pinopsida > Cupressales > Cupressaceae > Chamaecyparis > Chamaecyparis obtusa. Next base: position 706,141 of record BSBK01003955.1, read on the forward strand.
TTTATGCCTCCTTTTCTCATCTGCCTTAGTCTTATATTGCACATTCATCTTGGTAATATGCTTCCTCACCTCCCCATGGATGTTCTTCAAGTGTTCTACAAAATCTTCAGCTTCAGCACTACTTATTTCTCCTTTATCTATCTTCCTCAATTCAGATGCATTTCTCGGACTACTTCCATATACAATCTAGAATGGTGATTTACCAGTGCTCCTATTGACAGAATTATTGTATGCAAATTCCACCTGTGGTAAAATCAAATCCCATCCTGTTGGCTTATCTCCAACCAAACATCTCAGCAAATTTCTCAAACTTCTATTCACCACCTCTGTCTGTCCATCAGTCTGTGGATGATGTGATGAACTGAACTTCAAATCTGTCTTCAACTTCTTCCATAACGTACGCCAAAAATATCCAACAAACTTAGTGTCCCGATCTGAAACTATGGTCTTTGGCAAACCATGAAGTCTCACTACTTCTTTGAAAAACAATTTTACTACATGAACAACATCGTTAGTCTTCTTGCAGGGAATGAAATGTGCCATCTTTGAAAATCTGTCAACCACCACAAAAATTGAATCATATCCCTGCTGAATCCTCGGTAAACCAAGAACAAAGTCCATGCTGATATCCTCCCAAGGCTTCTCTGGTACAGGTAATGGTTGATACAACCCTATATTCTGCTTCACTCCTTTCACCATCTGACATACTCTGCAACTCTGTACAAATTTTTTCACATCTTGCTGCAACTATGGCCAATAATAATTCTCACTAACCAAACCAATGGTTTTATCACGACCAAAATGTCCAGCCAATCCTCCGCTATGCTTCTCCTTGATGAGATTCTCCCTCATAGAACTTCGTGGAATGCACAACTGACTCCCTCTGAATAGCATATCATCTTGGATGATAAAATCCAGCCATTTCGTCCTGTCTAGAGTAACAGGTTCTGTACAAGCTTTCCAAGCTTCACCAAAATCAGGATCCTCTGGATACAAATTCTTGAGTTCTTTGAACCCAACCACCTCAATCTGCATCTCTGTCAGCAATAGTTGCCTTCTGCTAAGAGCATCTGCAACCCTATTAGACTTTCCACTCCTGTGTTTCAAAACAAATGTATAACTCTTCAAAAATTCAACCCATTTCAAATGCCTTTGATTCAATTTTCTTTGACTATTCAAATATTGCAAAGCTTGATGATCAGTATACAAAACAAACTCCTTAGGAAGTAGATAATGTCTCCACTTCTTTAATGCCTGAACTATAGCATAAAATTCCTGATCATAAACAGAATATTTCTTCTTGGCATCATTTAACTTCTCACTGAAATAAGCAACAGGTTTACCTTCTTGGCTCATAACAGCTCCTATTGCAGTACCACTAACATCACAATCTACTTGAAACAACTTATTAAAATCTGGAAGTGCTAAAACAGGTTGTTCTGTAACTTTTTGTTTCAACAATTGAAAACTCTTTTCTGCCCCATTAGTCCACTTAAACTCTTTTCTATCCCCTCTCATTGTTTCAGTCAAGGGTCCACAAATACTGCTAAAATTTTTGATAAACTTTCTGTAAAAGCTAGCCAAACCATGAAAAGATCTTACCTCAGTAGCACTCCTTGGAGTAGGCCATTCAAGGATAGCCTGTACCTTCTTTGGGTCCATTTTTAGACCTTCTCCTGAAACTACAAACCCCAAATACACCAACTCTTTCTTCACAAAACTGCACTTCTTCAAATTAATCAGCAATTTCTCTTCTCTCAAATTCTCAAATGCCACACGAATATGCATCATATGCTCATCCAATGTCTTACTAAAGATCAAAATATCATCTAGGTAAACAATGACAAACTTACCCAGAAATTCTTTCAGAACCTCGTTCATGAGCCGCATGAAAGTGCTCGGTGCATTGGTTAGCCCAAAAGGCATGATTAACCACTCATACAGTCCTTCCTTTGTCTTGAAGGCAATCTTCCATTCATCTCCTTCTCTGATCCGAATCTGATGATATCCACTTTTCAGATCTATCTTTGGAAAATACACAGCTCCACTCAAACAGTCCATAATATCATCCATTCGTGGCAATGGAAACCTGTACTTGATTGTGATCTTGTTTATTGCCCTAGAATCTATACACATCCTCCATTCTCCATTCTTCTTTGGTGCTAATATCGCTGGTAAAGCACAGGGACTCAGACTCTCTCGAATCAACCCCTTCTGCAATAACTCATGTACTTGTCTGTTCAACTCTTCACTTTCTGCTGGTGTCATTCTATGTGCTGCCTTGTTCGGAAAACTCACTCCTGGAATCAAGTCCATCTTATGACTAATCTTCCTAACTGGTGGTAATCCATCAGGCATGTTATCAGATACAATATCCTGAAACTTATTCAACAAATCTGCAACCTCTACAGGTACATCCTCTACTTCTTTACCAACTTTTAGAATTAAAGCAAAACACACATGCTCATGTCTCATACCATCTAAGAATTTTCTTCCATCAACAAAAGTTATCCTTGCATTACCACATACCTTTTCTTCAGTCTCCTTCAATGGTTTTAGCTTATGTCGCACTCCATCCTTTGTCAGGGAATAGGTATTCGCACGGTCATCATGTACAACACATTTGTCAAACTGCCATGGTCTACCCAACAACATATGACATGCATCCATAGATATGATATCACATAATACCTCATCTTGGTACCCACCGATCTTGAACTTTACCAAGCATTGTTCATTGACCATGACCTTGTGGTCATCCTGTACCCAGGCAATCCGATATGGATGTGGGTGTTTCTGTCTCTTGAGCTTCAACTTTGTCACCATCTCATCTGACACCAAATTGTCAGTGCTTCCACTATCAATAATCACATCACAACATTTACCTTCACACTTGCACCTGGTGCGAAATAGGCTCCTCCTTTGCTCAGGTTCATTCTCACCACTCAACAGGACTCTTCTGTTAATCAACGTTTCTCCTCTTTCAGCATCTTTAGAATTTGATGATCTGACATCTTCATCTACATGTGCAACTCTAGCTTGGCTTTCATTTCTCCTGTCTATTCTGCCTTGGCACTGAGGACATTCAAATGCCCTATGACCTTCTTCTCCACAGTGAAAACATGTTCCATGGAAGCCACCTCTTCCAGATCCTTGTCCTCTTCCTCTTCCTCTCTGATCTCTATTATTTTGATCCTGGAAGCGATTAGAATTATTTCCTCGCTGATTCTGACTGCTACTGGCCTCATCCTTCTTTTTCAGATCTTCATTTCAGTCACCATATGACCGTCCACCAGATCGTCCACCGCGACCTCTTCCGTTTTGTCTGCTCTCAAACTTCTTGTTCAACTTTTCCTCTACTTTTAGGGCAAACTGGTATGCCTCTTCAATACTGTTCATTCGAACCAGATTCAGCTCCTCCTGAATGCTTGGCCTTAACCCATTAAGGTATCGGGCAACTTTCTCCTTATCAGCTTTTGCATGGCCTGTTCTGATGAGAAGTCGATAGAACTCTTCTGTATACTCCTGAACAGATCTTCCTGCTTGCTTCAAACTCTGCATTTTCTTCAGTAGGTCAAGCTCATAATCAACAGGAATGAACTGTCACTTCAATTTATCCACCATCCGATCCCATCTCATGATTTTCTCCTTTCCCCTTCTATTTCGCTCCAACTGAATCTCTTGCCACCATATCTTCGCATGACCTTTCAGTCTGGCCTTCGCAAATTTGACCCTATCAAGATCCTCAACATCTTCATACTCAAAATATTCCTCACATTCATTGATTCAGTCGATCAATTCCTCTGGGTTAAGATTTATAAAAAATGTATGAACCTCAATCTTAGATCTTTTCCCAATCTTAGAAATCGCCCGAAAAAGTCTTTCTTCCTCCTGGTTCACAATTTCAACTTCTCCTTCTTGATATTCTTTTTTGGCTTCATCCTAGCTTTCATCTCTGACATTAAGATTCATTCTTCTGCGAATCTCTTTTTGCAATGCTCGCACTTGTCTTTGTAGCTCTCTAACCTCAGGTGTCACAGCACCAGCTCTTCCGCCACGTTCTCTTCGTGGAGGTATTTTCGCGATGCGCGCTGAAACCCTAACCACGGTCCTGGTGCAAACTACCTCATAGTCGGTGATCTGTTTACACACTCAAGAACTCCCGCTCTGATACCACTTGATGAAGGGTGCTCCCCTTAATACCACAAACACATAACAGAAATAGAGAAACAACAACAATATGCAAGAACAGAAAATTGGCTTCTTATTATCTCCATAAATGTGAAATTACAAACTTTCAGAATTACAATATGCAAAGCCACATGGGCATTCCATTACAATATTCTATAGGACAAAGCCTCGAATTATTGCCCAGATCTACTACCCAGAACTATTTTGAACTGCCTAAAACAATAATACAACCTTCCTTATATAGACAATTTTTCACCGCTTGGGAAGGTTCCAGAATTTTAGCCAATAAGGCCGACCAAACTTAGAATTATTTTATCTTACATTTTATTACATCATAGTCGGCTCAAGATAAGCTTTGAAACCCGAACAGAAATTTTGAATAAAATTATTTTTTGCCATTTCAGGTGGCCCAACTTCCGAAGACCATAAGTCATCACCAGTTGACCCGATCGGCTATTATAACCCCATTTCAGAAACGCCACGAAGTGCTCTACAGGCTTGACTCGCGCAAGCGCTCGTCTCCCAAATTTTTGACCTCGTTCGGAGCCTCTAAAGCCTTCAAAATTGAGTTCAAAGTTTCTGTACCTTGCTGCCAATACCGAAAATCTTCAATATCTTCCAATATACACTTGATCTGGCAATGAAACTTTACTGGCAGACTTATATGACCAAAATGAACCTCCAAGAAAGAAATTAGATCATTCTGAGCACATACAAAAATTAGCAAAAATAGTAACTTTCCATAAATAGCAGCTCTACACAAGATAGCCCTTATTGAATTCAAAAATAAAAATATTTTTGGGTGATGCAAGATTGCTCTTACACCCAGGATGCTCCTGCATCAGACACCCAGGGTAATTTGAAAAGTGACCCTGTCACGACTCAGGTGTGCAGAGAAAAATCAAGACGGTTAACCTCCTCCTTTGTTAGCCATGATGAATCTTCAATAGGTCATCCTTTCTATTTGACCAAATACTCTTCATATGTCATGTTCCTTGTGCTTCTGCCAACACGACTGTCCAGTATGTCTTCAATTTCATTGATATCTGAACTGGTTGCTGGAATACTCCACTGTGCTGCTACAACCTCATCTTCAACACCTCCTTCATGATACTCTGTCAAATCTAAAATGTTAAACATTGGTGAAATATTCAGCTTAGTACGTAATTCTACCTCATATGCATTTCCTGAATCATGTTTCTTCAGTATCTTACATGGCCCAAACTTTTTCATTTTCAACTTGTTATATGTACCAACTGGAAACCGCTCTTTCCGCAAATGAACCATGACTTCATCACCAACCTGAAATTCCTTATGCCTCCTTTTCTCATCTGCCTTAGTCTTATATTGCACATTCATCTTGGTAATATGCTTCCTCACCTCCCCATGGATGTTCTTCAAGTGTTCTGCAAAATCCTCAACTTTAGCACTACTTATTTCTCCTTTATCTATCTTCCTCAATTCAGATACATTTCTCGGGCTACTTCCATATACAATCTGGAATGGTGATTTACCAGTGCTCCTGTTGATAGAATTATTGTATGCAAATTCCACCTGTGGTAAAATCAAATCCCATCCTGTTGGCTTATCTCCAACCAAATATCTCAGCAAATTTTTCAAACTTCTATTCACCACCTGTGTCTGTCCATCAGTCTGTGGATGATGTGATGAACTGAACTTTAAATCTGTCTTCAACTTCTTCCATAATGTACGTTAGAAATATCCAACAAACTTAGTGTCCCGATCTGAAACTATGGTCTTTGGCAAACCATGAAGTCTCACTACTTCTCTGAAAAACAATTCTGCTACATGAACAACATCGTTAGTCTTCTTGCAGGGAATGAAATATGTCATCTTTGAAAATTTGTCAACCACCACAAAAATTGAATCATGTCCCCTCTGAGTCCTCGGTAAACCAAGAACAAAGTCCATGTTGATATCCTCCCAAGGCTTCTCTGGTAGAGGTAATGACTGATACAACCATGTATTCTGCTTCACTCCTTTCGCCATCTGACATACTCTGCAACTCTGTACAAACTTCTTCACATCTTGCTGCAACTGTGGCCAATAATAATTCTCACTAACCAAACCAAAGGTTTTATCACAACCAAAATGTCCAGCCAATCCTTCGCTATGCTTTTCCTTGATGAGATTCTCCCTCATAGAACTTCATGGAATGCACAACTGACTCCCTCTGAATATCATATCATCTTGGATGATAAAATCCAGCCATATCGTCCTATCTAGAGTAACAGGTTCTGTACAAGCTTTCCAAACTTCACCAAAATTAAGATCCTTTGGATACAAATTCTTGAGTTCTTTGAACCCAACCACCTCAATCTGCATCTCTGTCAGCAATAGTTGCCTTCTGCTAAGAGCATCTGCAACCCTATTAGACTTTCCACTCCTGTGTTTCAAAACAAATGTATAACTCTGCAAAAATTCAACCCATTTCAAATGCATTTGATTCAATTTTCTTTGACTATTCAAATATTGCAAAGCTTGATGATCAGTATACAAAATAAACTCTTTAGGAAGTAGATAATGTCTCCACTTCTTTAATGCCTGAACTATAGCATAAAATTTCTGATCATAAACAGAATATTTTCTCTTGGCATCATTTAACTTCTCACTAAAATAAGCAACAGGTTTACCTTCTTGGCTCATAACAGCTCCTATTGCAGTACCACTAGCATCGCAATCTACTTGAAACACCTTATTAAAATCTAGAAGTGCTAAAACAAGTTGTTCTGTAACTTTTTGTTTCAACAATTGAAAACTCTTTTCTGCCCCATTAGTCCACTTAAACTCCTTTCTATCCCCTCTCATTGTTTCAGTCAAGGGTCCACAAATACTGCTAAAATTTCTAATAAACTTTTTGTAAAAGCTAGCCAAACCATGAAAAGATCTTACCTCAGTAGCACTCCTTGGAGTAGGCCATTCAAGGATAGCCTGTACCTTCTCTGGGTCCATTTTTAGACCTTCTCCTAAAACTACAAACCCCAAATACACCAACTCTTTCTTCACAAAACTGCACTTCTTCAAATTAATCAGCAATTTCTCTTCTCTCAAATTCTCAAATGCCACACGAATATGCATCATATGCTCATCCAATGTCTTACTCAAGATCAAAATATCATCTAGGTAAACAATGACAAACTTACCCAGAAATTCTTTCAGAACCTCGTTCATGAGCCGCATGAAAGTGCTCGGTGCATTGGTTAGCCCAAAAGACATGACTAACCACTCATACAGTCCTTCCTTTATCTTGAAGGTAGTCTTCCATTCATCTCCTTCTCTGATCTGAATCTGATGATATCCACTTTTCAGATCTATCTTTGAAAAATACACAGCTCCACTCAAACAGTCCATAATATCATCCATTCGTGGCAATGGAAACCTGTACTTAATTGTGATCTTGTTTATTTCCCTAGAATCTGTACACATACTCCATTCTCCATTCTTCTTTGGTGTTAATACCGCTGGTAAAGCATAGAGACTCAGACTCTCTCGAATCAACCCCTTCTGCAATAACTCATGTACTTGTCTGTTTAACTCTTCTCTTTCTGCTGGTTTTATTTTATGTGCTACCTTGTTCGGTAAACTCACTCATGGGATCAAGTCCATCTGATGACTGATCTTCCTGACTGGTGGTAATCCATCAAGCACGTTATCGGATACAATATCCTGAAACTCATTCAACAAATCTGCAACCTCTACAGGTACATCCTCTACTTCTTCTTTACCAACTTTTGGAATTAAAGCAAAACACACATGCTCATGCCTCATACCATCTAAGAATTTTCTTCCATCAACAAAAGTTATCCTTGCATTACCACATACCTTTTCTTCAGTCTCTTTCAATGGTTTTAGCTTATGTCGCACTCCATCCTTTGTCAGGGAATAGGTATTCACACGGCCATCATGTACAACACATCTGTCAAACTGTCATGGTCTACCCAACAACATATGAAATGCATCCATAGATATGATATCACATAGTACCTCATCTTGGTACCCACCGATCTTGAACTTTACCAAACATTGTTCATTGACCATGACCTTGTGGTCATCCTGTACCCAGGCAATCCGATATGGATGTGGGTGTTTCTGTCTCTTGAGCTTCAACTTTGTCACCATCTCATCTGACACCAAATTGTCAGTGCTTCCACTATCAATAATCACATCACAACATTTACCTTCACACTTGCACCTGGTGCGAAACAGGCTCCTCCTTTGCTCAGGTTCATTCTCACCACTCAACAGGACTCTTTTGTTAATCAACGTTTCTCCTTTTTCAGCATCTTTAGAATTTGATGATCTGACATCTTCATCTACATGTGCAACTCTGGCCTGGCCTTCATTTCTCCTGTCTGTTCTTCCTTGGCACTGAGGACATTCAAATGCCCTATGACCTTCTTCTCTATAATGAAAACATGTTCCACGGAAGCCACCTCTTCCAGATCCTTGTGCTCTTCCACTTCCTCTCTGATCTCTATTATTTTGATCCTGGAAGCGATTAGAATTATTTTCTCGCTGATTCTGACTGCTAGTGGCCTCATCCTTCTTTTTCGGATCTTCATTTCGGTCACCATATGACCGTCCACCAGATCGTCCACCGCGACCTCTTCCATTTTGTCTGCTCTCAAACTTCTTGTTCAACTTTTCCTCTACTTTTAGGGCAAACTGGTATGCCTCTTCAATACTGTTCATTCGAACCAGATTTAGCTCCTCCTGAATGCTTGGCCTTAACCCATTAAGGTATCGGGCAACTTTCTCCTTATCAGCTTCTGCATGGCCTGTTCTGATGAGAAGTCGATAGAACTTTTCTGTATACTCTTGAACAGATCTTCCTGCTTGCTTCAAACTCTGCATTTTCTTCAGTAGGTCAAGCTCATAATCAACAGGAATGAACTGTCGTTTCAATTTATCTACCATCCGATCCCATCTCATGATTTTCTCCTTTCCCCTTCTATTTCTCTCCAACTGAATCTCTTGCCACCATATCTTCGCATGACCTTTCAGTCTGGCCTTCGCAAATTTGACCCTATCAGGATCCTCAACATCTTCATACTCAAAATATTCCTCACATTCATTGATCCAGTCGATCAATTCCTTTGGGTTAAGATTTTTAGAAAATGTAAGAACCTCAATCTTAGGCCTTTTCCCAATTTTGAAAATCGCCCGAAAAAGTCTTTCTTCCTCCTGGTTCACAATTTCGACTTTTCCTTCTTGATATTCTTCTTTGGCTTCATCCTCACTTTCATCTCTGACATTAAGATTCATTCTTCTGCGAATCTCTTCTTGCAATGCTCGCACTTGTCTTTGCAGCTCTCTAACCTCAGGTGTCACAGCACCAACTCTTCCGCCACGTTCTCTTCGTGGAGGCATTTTCGCGATGCGCGCTGAAACCCTAACCACGGTCCTGGTGCAAACTACCTCATAGTCGGTGATCTGTTTACACACTCAAGAACTCCCGCTCTGATACCACTCGATGAAGGGTGCTCCCCTTAATACCACAAACACATAACAGAAATAGAGAAACAACAACAATATGCAAGAACATAAAATTGGCTTCTTATTATCTCCACAAATGTGAAATTACAAACTTTCAGAATTACAATATGCAAAGCCACATGGGCATTCCATTACAATATTCTGTAGGACAAAGCTTCAAATTATTGCCCAGATCTACTACCCAGAACTATTCTGAACTGCCTAAGACAATAATACAGCCTTCCTTATATAGGCAATTTTTCACCGCCTGGGAAGGTTCCAAAATTTTAGCCAATAAGGCCGACCAAACTTATAATTATTTTATCTTACATTTTATTACATCATAGTCGGCTCAAGATAAGCTTTGAAACCCGAACAGAAATTTTAAAGAAAATTATTTTTTGCCATTTCAGGTGGTCCAACTTCCGAAGACCATAAGTCATCACCAGTTGACCCGATCGGCTATTATAACCCCATTTCAGAAACGCTAGGAAGCGCTCTACAGGCTTGACTCGTGGAAGCGCCCGTCACCCAAATTTTTGACCTCATCCGGGGCCTCTAAAGCCTTCAAAACTGAGTTTAAAGTTTTTGTACCCTGCTGCTAATACCGAAAATCTTCAATATCTTCCAATATACACTTGATCTGGCAATGAAACTTTACTGGAAGACTTATATGACCAAAATGAACCTCCAAGAAAGAAATCAGATCATTCTGAGCACATACGAAAATTACCAAAAATAGTAACTTTCCTTAAATAGCAGCTCTGCACAAGATAGCCCTTATTGAATTCAAAAACAGAAATATTTTTGGGTGATGCAATATTGCTCTTACACCCAAGATGCTCCTGCATCACTTATCATCAAACTCATCAACCTTGACATTAGTACTTTCAATCATTTTATTAGTAACTCTATTTAGACACTTATATGCTTTACTTTTTGTGGAATATCCAAGAAATATCCTTTCATCACCTTTTGAGTCAAACTTTCCATTTATCTCATCTTTCAGAATAAAGCATTTACTTCTAAAAATTTTGAAATAACTTATAGTGTGTTTGTGACCAAACCATAACTCATAGGGTGTTTTGTTAGTGTCCTTCAGTTGTACTCAATTCAGAACATAAATAGTTGTACTAACTACTTCTCTCTAGTATGTTTGAGCCACATTCTTCTCTATCATGAGTGTCCTTTCACAATCAACAATTGATCTATTCCTCCTTTTAGTAATGCCATTCTACTGAGGTGTTCTCGGTGTAGAAACCTGTCTTTTAATACCATGCTCATTACAATAGTTAGTAAATTTATCAGAAATAAATTCACCACCTCTGTCAGATCTTAAGCATTTCAGTTCCTTCTCAGTTTCTTTCTCTACTTTTTCTTTATACCATTTAAACATTTTAAATGCTTCTGATTTTTCTTTTAAGAACATCACAGTCATCAATCTAGTATAATTATCAACAAACCGAATGAAATACCTATCTCCATAGTAGATCTGTGTTCTCATGGGACCACATAGGTTGGTGTGAAATAGCTCCAAAATTCTCTTTGTTGAATAATCTTTGTTCTTAAAACTAGATCTTGTCATCTTACCTTTCTGACATTGATGACACATTACATGATCTAGCTTTGTTAGGCTAGACAGACCTCTAACCCTTTTCTTTCTACTGATCTTGATCATGTTGTCAAATTTTACGTGGCATAATCTTTTATGTCACAACCATGTATCCTCATTTTTCATCATTAAACAAGAAGACTTATCATTATCAAGATAAAACAAGTTACCTTTCGTTTGTGCTCCTGTTCTAACAAGTTTTCCTCTTTCATCAAATATCTTCATTGTCTTGCTCTCAAAAGCTACATGGTGGCCTGAATTGTTAAGTTGTGCCACACTTAGAAAATTATAATTTAGTCCTTCTACCCAATAAGAATTATCACATTTGATTTTATCATTTATCAGTAAGGATCCCTTTCCTCTAACCATACAAGGTGTATCATTGCCCATTTTTACAGATCCTCCATTATACTGCTGAAGATGATCAAATTTTTCTTCATCACCAGTCATGTGATGGGTACAACCACTATCAATGATCCATGTATCATTTTTATTAACCTTAGAGATAAGAGTTTTCTCTACATACCTTTCTTCTTCCTCATAATCATCCTTCATTGCAACAAACACTACTTCCACATCATCATCTGTGTCAGTCTCGGTATCATTCTCTTCAGAAATGTAACATACCTTCTCGCCTTTATCATTGTTGTCTCAATTGTCTTTTTTGTAGTGTCGGTAACTCCTGTTGTTTCTTCTCCCATAGCTTCCTTCACCAGATTGACCCTTGTTTCTATCATCTTCTTTCCTATTTGGACATCTAGCAGCAATATGACCAAATTATTTGCAGTTAAAACATGTGAAAGGTAATTTACCTCTATATCTACCTTTTCCTTTGGGTAACCTCCTGGCCATAAGACCTTCAAGCTCATCATCACTATTACTGTCACTATCATCATGATTGATTCTACTACTAGATTTACCAATCTTCAGAGAAGTCATGAAAGCAGACTCAACAGATAATATAACACTATTATCAAAGTTATCAAGTTCAAAAGTTGTAAGTTTACCGATTAGACTATCAAGAGTGAGAGTACTGCCAAGTGCAGATCTCATTTCATGTATTGTAGATATTCTAATAGCATAAACAGGCAATAGGGTTCTTAGAATTTTTCTTACCACTGTTTCCTCAGAAATGACACCACCAGATCCTCTGATAGCATTAACTACTTCCTTTATTCAGTTTGTGTACTGCACTATATTCTCTCCTTCTTTCATTTTCATATCATCGAATCTTCCTCTTAAACTTTCAGCTCTGGCTCTTCTGAAATTTGCATCACCACTATAAACTAGAGTAAGTTTATCCCACATGTCCTTTGAGGTAGCACAATCCTTGACATCTTCAAATTTGACATCTATAAGAGCAGCAATAATCTCCATCATGCTAACATTGTGCTCATGTCTATCTCTTAACTGATCAAGAGTCAAAGGTCCTGTAGGCAGTGCTAAGTAGCCATTATCCAATAGAGTGAGGGCATAATTCCCAATTCCAGATATATGTAGTTTCATTCGGCTTTGCCATATTGTGAAATTATCCTTGTTTAGCTTTGACACTTCCCTCTTATACATGTTTTGATCTTTCCGCTGAAGTCCTTAAAACTCTGTTCCAAGCAACCAACACTCTGATACCAATTGTTAGAATAATTGAGAGGGGGGTGAATCAGTTATCCACAGTCCCAAATACAAAATGTAAAACTTCTAAACAAATTCAGCTTATTCTGCAGCTCAGTAAACAATTGTTAGAGTAAAGTATTAATTATATTAATTAACTTTACTCCTTTCTTAAGATGTCAACACTTTTATTTTTAGTTGTTTATATTTAAACACATGCACTAGTTGATTTAAACTTATGCGCTTGTTGTTTTAAATATAAACTTGCATGTATTAGTCTTGTAATAATTTAACTAATTATTACATGCACTTCTACTTTTTAGGTTGTCCTTTCAAGGCTTTTGATCTCTTTTATATGGATGATCCATTGTACATTCAATTCATTAATTAATTAAGGATATTTTCTTCTTCATTTTTTGAGTCAAACCCTTGCCCTCTTCTTGTCTCTACTTCCTTGTAACAAGTTTTTGTATGTAGGTGATCTTTAGGTTTTGTGGATTTGTATTGCTCAAATCCTACATGGTATCAGAGCCTAATATGCTACAACTTGTTCATGCTTGAAAGAATCAGAGCTAAGAAAATCATCTAGTTCAGATTATGTTTTTTTTTAAAGTTATTTTTTGTTAGATTTGGGGGACCTCTTTTTTTGGTAATCTTGGGCTCAAACAGACCTCGCCATTGTGCTCAAAGAGCCCAAGAACCCCAGGATCCATATAAAATTTGTCCAATTTGGAAAAACTTGGAATCTATAGCAAATTTTTTTTGCAACTGGCCCTAGCACGGATCCTGAGGTGATCACTATTTTTTGGAGCATTTCTGGACCAAACGGTCCTCGCGGTTACGTTTGTAGCACCCAAAAACTACTATTTCCATATAAGGCACGTCCAATTTGGACAACTTTGTATTTTGGGGCATTTTTTTTTGTACTAGACAGCTTGGCATGCTTCCCAAGGTAGCGCATGCAATTTTTAATTTTTTAATTTTTTGGCCAACGACGACCATTTGGCCGTCAAATTTAAGCCAGGCTAATGCAGTTTTAGCGCTTGGTCATATGGCAACCAAGGGCCCAGAATTTTAGCCCCAAGGGCCTTATATGCTACGATGACCTTTTGGCCGTCAATTTTAAGCCTGTGAAGTGCTGATGTCAGCACATCTAGACACCATTTTGGGCCCTTCGGAGCACTTGATGGTTTTTTGCTCATAACTTGAGCATACGGTGTTGAATTTGGACAAACAAGATATCGTCAAAAAGCTGGTTCCGAGCTCTATCCAGATCTGGAGGTTTAAATTTATGATTTTTTTTTTTAATAGTGTTTTTTAATTATCAAAGCCAGATGCTCAGTTTTGCACTCTGGAAGCTCTATCTTGCGCATCCGGACTCCGTTTTGGAAAAGTGAGATATCATTGGAAAGCTTGTTCTAAGAGATTTCTAGTTTTGTGAGTCATTTTTCTAGATTCTTCTCCAGGTATATTTTATTATGTTTTTTGCATTTCTGCACTCTGGTGGATATCTTGGATGTTACAAGTCCTGGGATCTCTTCCCTTTAGGGGATGACTCTTTTTAGGTTGTTCTTTTGTTTCAGTAGCCTTCGCTATTCTTTGAGCAGTGTATACTTCACTTTTGTAGCATTTTTTTATGCACATGCACTGAGATAAAGTGTCATTCTATTGCATACTTGGAATCCATGACATGTTTGTGCTATTTGTACTCGCACTCCACTATAAAGTGTCATGGGGGGGGCGGGGGGGGTTGATGTTTACCTTTGTTTTCCATCTACCTTTATCAAGTGAGTGTTCCTTTCATGACATTAGCCTTAGGGTATCTTTATTTGTGCTTGTGCTTTCTATGCACCTGCGATGTTTCTGGTTCTTCACGATGCAGTTCTTATTGACACTCTTTTTAGTGTACTTGTCACCTCTCTCTTGTCAGCATTATGGGGAGTTTCTATTGATCATTCTTCTGCTTCCTTGGTTTGATAGTGTGAGCTATGTATTTAGTATTTGTTCCTATGTACTAGGCAGATGCAGTGGCTGGGTACCTATGCATTTCGGTGAGATGGATCATTTACCATATATACACTCTTTCTATCCTATTTTTAGAGGCACTCTTCCATCTTTCATTGATCAACTCTTCAGGCTTTGGTGTTTAATACCATCTGTATCTTCAAGTTCAATTATTTGCCTTTGTTTGCCTCCTAATTCGAGTAGTGTCATTTGAGGGCACTCATACAAATTACAGTCTTCTCTGCCTAGTCATATTTCAGTGGAGGATCTTCAGATCAGTAGTTACTTCTTGACAGAGTTTTCATCTTCTTACTTCAGTGATGTTCTACATGTTCATTCTTGTTCCTATTTTCTGAAACATTCCTAGTTTTGGAGGCTTCTTCAGTCCTTCAGATTAGTCTTTGTCTCTTTTTGGAGTAGAGTTTTTCCCATGTGGTTTTCTCTATTTCTACCCTTTATAGAGACTCTCTTTTGTACATGAATACCTCATCAGGCCATGTTGTTGGGACCCATTTTATGCTTTCAACACTATAGTTTCCTTTGCTTTCTTCTTGCATTGTTTGTAGCTGCATTGTTGCTCATCTTAAGGGGGGTTGTTAGAGTAAAGTATTAATTATATTAATTAACTTTACTCCTTTCTTAAGATGTCAACACTTTTATTTTTAGTTGTTTATATTTAAATACACATGCACTAGTTGATTTAAACTTATGCACTTGTTTTAAATATAAACTTGCATGTATTAGTCTTGTAATAATTTAACTAATTATTACATGCACTTCTGCTTTTTAGGTTTGCCTTTCAAGGCTTTCGATCTCCTTTATATTGATGATCCATTGTACATTCAATTCATTCATTAATTGAGGATATTTTTTTCTTCATTTTTTGAGTCAAACCCTTGCCCTCTTCTTGTCTCTACTTCCTTGTAACAAGTTTTTGTATGTAGGTGATCTTCGGGTTTTGTGGATTTGTATTTCTCAAATCCTACAATAATAATACTAAACTATTTGTTCTTTTACTGATTACCAATTAATTTTTCATAGTGATTACTGACTAAATCAGATATGTAATATGTAAAGTATGACAATCAAACAATCACCACAATAAATACATAACACAAGAGATTTAACATGGAAACCTTGTTAAGGGAAAAACCACCTAAGACTGGTAACCCAAAATATTTTCACTCTTCTGAAGTGAGCTTGGTGAGGAGCCAACCTTGTTAAAGGTGACAAAACACACTATAAGGTGTAACCTTGTTAGAGGATTTAACACTAACCGTTATTGTCCAACCAACATTCACTATGGGGTTGACAAGATAACAAATGTACATTCTATGAATGACATTACAAGACTTTCAAGTCTACTCAGTTAAGAGATTTTATCTGATTACAATGGTTAAACTATAACAATAGGTGATTTGAATATAATACAACTTGATTTGCAGATGTTCAGATCTATTCTTAAGCTCATAAAATCCTCTGATCAATATTTCTATTCAATTCATCAACATTCAGTAACTTACTGTCCCTCGGTAAAAGCTCTTTGATGCTCAGTTAACTCTGTAGTTTGGTTCTCCTTTAACCAGTATGATCAGGCATGCATGAAGCTTGTTCACATGATATCTTTGTAGTTTTTCCTCCTTTGACATCCTTTTCATTATGAAACCCTAGTCTCTTAAATAGATAAGTAAACCATTTTCTTTTCATTCATCAGATTTTGCCTCTTAAACTCCTTCATTGATTTTGCCGCTTAAGCCTTCCTTGGTAGATGTGTTTCAATTTTGTCCTTTAGATCTTCCTTGAATTTTGCTAGTCACTGATCTTATAATAGACTTTATCTTTCCACCTCATGATCATACACTTTACAGCTCATCAACTTTTGTGGGCTAAACTCATCATTTAGTTCTTTTGTCCATACTCGGTTAACAAAGAAATGTGTCGGTGAACACAAGCTTGGTTTATACTATGCTTGGTATATACTACACTGCTTAGTGTATACTGTAATGCTTCATTAACCGACCACACTACTTTGTAACATTTTTCTTCTATCTCCATAACAGATTAATGTAACATAATCAAGTCAATAATATGAAGTCATAGACTCATCAATAAGTTACCAAAGAGTATCCCTTATCCTCATCTATCATATCCATCTTCCTTAATGTAGATATCTTGGTTCTTCATCTTTCTCTTCTCTTATAAAGATGTGTTAGATATTTGCAACTACCATGATAAGTATTGTCAAAATTAGTTGACATCAATGACAACATAAAATTGATTCAATTATCTTACATAACACTTTAGTGTTCGGTGATCTCTAATCACTTGTAGTTCTTCAATCATGTTCTCAATCAGTTATAGTTCATCACAATGCTGAAGAAAAATGTGCCATTTAGATGAACTAATGAGGGAAGGTTAAGTTTTGAACATATCAAACAAGCCATGTCATCAACCTCTACATTAACTAATCTTGATTTTACTAAGGATTTTATTTTATATGCTTATGGAGGTTATGATACAGTTTCAACAATGCTGGTATAGAAGAACGAAGATAATCAGGAGTAGCCAATTGCCCTTTTCAGCAAAGGAATGGATGACTATGAGCAAAGGTATAGTTTTATTGAAAAACATGTACTTGTTGTTATTAAAGTTTTGAAGAAGTTTAAACATCTAGTTGCTAGAAATAAGATTCATTTGATAGTTGCACATCCTAGCATTAAAGAATTCTTGTTGAACAAAGATGTAAATGAGAAAAGAGTAGGATGGATCACAAAAGTTATGGAATATGATGTACATATCCATGTAATGGAATATGATGTGCATATCCATGTAACCAAGGTGGTTAGAGGGAAAGGTTTATGTGCCCAGATGGCAGAAGAAGAATAAGCTGAAGTCACTGAAGAGGTTGTTTTATTCCAAGGTAGTTCTGTACTTAATAATGATTCAACAACTTGGTTGTCAGAGATGACCAGATTTCTACAAACTAGACAATGTCCAATTGATCTTGACAAAGCCAAACATAGGTATTTAAGATTACAGTCTATTCCTTATGTTTTAGTTGATGGTATTCTTTATAGAAAAGATTATTCTACTATGTTACTGAAATGTATTGATTTTATTGATCAAAGCAAAATTTTATCTGAATTTCATGATGGATCATGTGGAGGACATTTTAATCCTAAGACTACAGCTTGGAAAATATTAAGAGCTAGTTATTATTGGCCTGATTTGTTTAAGGATGCCCATTCTTGGGCAAGAAAATGTCAAAAATGTGCTTTGTTTGCAGGAAAACAAACAATAGAAACATTGCCACTCAAGCCAATCATTATGGATCAACCATTTAACAAGTGGGGAGTAGACTTTATAGGTCCAATTAATCCTAATTCTAGTGCAAGTCATAAATGGATCTTGATTGCAACTGACTATTTTACAAGTTGGAATGAGGCCATTGCATTAAAGGAATCAACTGGATCTGCTATTTTGAAATTCTATGAAGATATTATAACCAAGTTTGGTGTTCCTCAATCAATAATTTCAGATAATGCATTAGCTTTTTTTGGTTCTGCAATAATAGAGTGGGCTATTAAAAATGACATTTATCTGAATACATCATCTAATTATTACCCCCAAGGTAATGGACTTGTAGAGTCTACTAACAAAAACCTCATCAAGATTATTAAAAAGACTTTGCAGGAGAACAAGAGAGATTGGCACTCAAAACTGAAGGCAGCCTTGTGGCTGGATAGAATAACTCCAAAGAAGATTACCAAGAGTTCACCCTATGTACTAGTTTATGGTAAAGAGGCAAGGTTGCCAGTTTGAGCTGAGTTTCAAGCTTTGCAATTAGCTGATTAGATGTTGTTGTTTGAGGAGGAAGATCCTCTTAAGCTGAGGTATGCTGAGTTGTTACAACTTGAAGAAGAAAGGAAGAAAGCCTTAAAGAATCTGGAGCTGAGGCAGATTCATACTAAGAGGTCTTTTGACAAGAAAGCTACACCCAGGAAGTTCAAAGAGGGTGATTTAGTTCTAAAATGGGATGTACTGAGGAGCAGGCCAGGGCAACATGATAAATTTGACAACTTTTGGTTAGGCCCATTTGTCATTTCAGAATGTAAAGAAAGCAATGCCTTTCAACTATCCACCACAGATGGAGAGTTCTTACAGATTCTAGTTAATGGGATCCACCTCAAGCTTTGCTTTGAGGGTTAGTTTTTCAGTTTAGTTTCATTTCAATAAGTGCTCTCTAGCACTAGGTCTTTAGGTTGCATGAGTCTTAGTTTAGATGCATTTTCATTTCAGTAAAGGTTGCATTCATAAGTTCTAGTTTTCTAACTCCATTGCCCAATGATAAGGTCTGTAGTTCATGTCTAGCAGGCAGACATCTAGCAAAAGTCACCAAAATTGTTATCCTAATTTATAACATGCAGGATGATGAACCTAAATAGGAAAAAATTACATTTAGGAATCCATTCAATTCTACATTTCAGGTCATGATGATTAACATTTTATTATTGCATTCAATACCAACTTTTATATTGTACTCTAAGTATTGATCATGTTCAAATTTTTTTAAATTCATAATTGATCATTACATTATGCATTCAAATTGAATGTAATATACAAATGCTCTTTCATATTCATATTTCATGTCTATAAAGAGTACATTTTGTAGAATAGAAAGTATGAGTAGGGTCCCATACATTGCCTTAGGTCATCTGCATATTGCTGGCTGGTTTGTTTGTCAGGTCCTCAGGTTCATTGTCCAGGTCTTCATCTTCTAGGGGTCTTTAGGATTGTCCTACATCATGGGAGAGAAAAATATGTTAGATCTAGTTGGATCTAAGCAATGCATAAAACAAAACATCATACAACAATCAATCTTTCAGAGTTGCATATCTATCTAGTATTTCAATACAATAAGAAAATGTGCATCCACATAAGCACAAAAGTAGTATTAAAGGGACATATTTTTATGAAACCTTTTACTATTTATGGTCATCATTATGCATGTTGTTTTTATATTTAAACCAAATGTCTGAATCAAAGGGACTTAGTTCTTGTAGCTATGAAACCTTTTTAAGAAATAACAGAATCTTGTTAGATTAGTGAATATCATCAGTAGACTAGTATTAATTCATAAATGTCTCCATACTTGGCATTCATACAAAAATAATGTTTTAATCATGTTCACTAACCTAACAAGATTAGTTTGATGTTGTTTTAAAGCTTGGCATAGTAAAAGATGCATTGCTCAATTGACTGGTTTTCATATCACAGTCATAAAGAAATGATGCAGTGTCAAGTGCATTAAAAGATGCTACAACCTGTGCTTTTAAAGGCAGTGAATTTACAAATGAGGTACACTGTAATAAGGGTTTGTTCCCTTTCAAAGAAAGACAAATGAATCTGAATCATGAATCATAGTGACCATGCTTTTCTATAGGATGTATTAACAATTGACAGTGTGAAGAACTAGTGCATATTCAAAGAATATTGCTGAAGAAATGCTTCAAGAATTTTATTACAAAGTGTCAAGGAATGTTTACAGAGTGTCTTGATGGTTGTCAAGAGCCCGTTCTCAAACTCCATCAAATTTCATTCTAGTGTTTTTGAGTGTCACGAGCCCATGCTCAAACCTCTTAAACAAAATAGTTAAATTTTTTTACATTTGTTGCATTTCATTTTAGTAAAGATCATAAGCATTGTTCACTATTATTGCATTGCAAAATAATGAAAAAAACCAGCTAGTCACTAGTTATATACAAATATTTTCAACCAGTAAAAGATTCATGTTCATGCACAGGGCTGCATACAAACAAATATCTTTTTCTAAATTTTTGATATAGTCAAGTATTTTTAATCAGTTAAGAGAGTCATAGTTGTTGTTATTATCTCTCAGTGATCATAATTATTGAAAAATGAAATTTGTGTTGCAAGATATTTAAGTCTGGTGTTTGTGAGTGTCACAAGCCCGTGCTCGAACCTCACAAACCATTGAAATTTTATACATTTTAAACCAGATGGAAGCATAGAGCTTCAATTTTTATATTCATTGTTTTAATACAAGGCTCAAATCATTGTCAGGTTTAGACAATGGAGAAGCTAGTGCAACAGGCATAGTCACTGTGATAAAGCTCAAGCAATGGACTCAACACAAAACTTGAGTTGAAGATCAATGAAGGCTACAGTAATAGAAATAGAACATACAACTATGAACTATAACAATGCTAAGAATCAACAATGAGCACAACAAAATCTGAGATAATGACAACAATAGTGATGGCTATAAATGAATGTGAAAAGAGTGGAACATCACGATTGGTGCACAAGACAACAATGCTAAATGACTTATGTACAAGGAGATTAAGCAAAGTCAATAGTGGTAGAGCAAGTAATAATCATTGTCAGCATTCAACAAGAAGACACCCTAAATCAAGAGAGCAGGAACAACCCAGATCAGCTTCAATTGGGGTATCATAATGTCTTGTGATTTAAATAAGGAACTGATATAAACTAGCTATATTTCATCAAATAGAGCAAATAAACTTTTAGTTTCTTTACGTCTTTTCAGTAAAATAATAAACCCCGAAAATCATTGCAAGGAAAAAGGATGACAGTGAACTTGGCATTAGAAAAACAAATTATATAGATAGAGAAATGAAAAGAGAGATAGATGTACTTATCTTCCTGTTAGCTCGAGATGGTTCACAAAGGAGTTTGAGTTCAAAGCACATTTCCAGATCTAGGGCCCAAGTTTCTTTAATAAAAAATTGTCACATCCTCTATCCGAGAAGCTCGAGGCTAAGCTCACTAACTAAGTGGAGTCACAAGGCCGAGATTCATGCCAACCCAGGAGTCAAGCTTAGAGTCATGGACACCAATAATCTTAGCCAAGATTTGTGCTCGTTACAGAACCAAAGTTGCTATCATTCAAAGCCCCAAACTAAGAAGTTCGAAGGTGAGCTCACTATCATATGCAATCTCAGCTTCATGCTTGTGGGTTTTATTCAGTGAAATAGAAGCCGAGCTTTATGCTTGATATCTATGCCAAAAATATGCCAGTCACAACTCGAGATCAACCCTAGTTCGAGCATAAAGCTCGGTCTAAAGCTGTGACTAAAATATGATAGTCATAGCCTGAGCTATCATTAGAACATTCCTAATCTAGAGCCTCAGTCATAGCCAAGTTCATATTTCAGTCACAGCCCAGCCCTAGCTTTAAGCTCGAGAAATATTCAAACTAGAGGCCAAATAAAAACAGCAAAGAAAGCTCAAGTTCATAGTCAAGTCCAAGCCCAAAATCATGCCAAGCATAATGCATGCTCACTGTCATAGAGGAGTTCACAGCCAGAAGCCTTCAAAAACAATGATTATTTTCATCATACCAGTAAAAATCAAGGAGATGCCACAATTCTATAGAGATTTCACCATCATTTAGGGTTTTTCCCTAATGTTTTGTCAAAGACAAACACAAGTGAGATGCGAGAACCAAGTAAAAGCCAAGTTGATATGTTTTGGAGTCTACTGGAAAAAGACATTCAATGCCATTAATGACAGCAGTCATTTCTAGCCAAAGCCTCAAGATTGCAGATACCACGTCACTTACAACAGAGATATTTCATAGGTGGCAGATTACATAGTGGTCATGTTGACCCTTTGTAATTGGCATAGTTTAGACTTAGGTTTTTATCTAGGTTTAGATTTCGCATAGGCTTGATGTATATTGAGTTTATCTCAATTACTTTTGTAATATGTTGGTGTATTGTTAAAAGATATTTATCTTTAAAAACCAACATTTAGGGGTAGGACTTGAGGCATTACATATGCTTATTTTTAGGGTTTTTGGCAAGATTTTGGGGCCAAATTGGAGTTGTTTGAGGGCTTAATTAGGGAGCATGATTTTCAAATTATGGCTTTAGGAGGCTATAAGATTGATTTTGTGAATCAATTTTAAGGGGTTCAAGATTCTTGAGAGGAGGAATTAGTGAGCTATTTTATTCCTTTGTGCCTTAGCTTATGTTTTTGTAACCTACATTTTTCATATTTTTGAGGAAAATAATGCAAGTGATCCATTTTTTCTCATATTGTGAGCATTGAATTTAGTCCTTTTCATCATTCTTCATTAAAAGTTTATTGGTTTTGGTAACAAGGAGAAGTGAATTAATCCTATTCCTCCTCTTAGTGATCAAAATCCAAACCTTGTGTGGAGTATGTATGTTTGTTAACAGATTTTACTGTTTGTGGTCTATACCCTAGTAGTAAAATCTAGATTAACCTATATGTTGATCAGTGAATGATAGTTCCATTCTCATTAATATGTGCATTGTGGATGCTTTTTTGGAATCCAAGAAAATTTGAGTTCAAGAAAATTTGGATTCCAAGAAAATTTGGATGATAAATCAAAATCGTGCAGTGAAATGAAAACTAATCTAACTAGGCAATTTACTGCCTTCTAGTAGATGCGATTATGTATTCTCAGATTGGACCGAGATCAGTGACCTTGACGACACCTAAACAAAGGATTTGAATTCAAAATCTAGATATGAGATGAATGCAAATTAATCTATTTTTTTAGTTTTCTGTGCAATAAGATGAGAAATGATATGAAATCTAATCTATATGAAAAACTGATATGCAATGATTCTAAGAATTGATATGAAAAATAAAATTGATCTCACAAACGTGGTTGATTCACAAGATTCTTCAGATACCAATTCGCAGCATAAGTTTGCAAATTATGAGATGATTTGTGAAGAGATGAAGCCTTGGTTTTATAGAAATCCAAGGCTTTGGGCATGCATGGAAAAAGCCATAAATCACTCTAGTTGATTTTTTAGTCAACCATGAATTAAAGATAGTTAACTCACAAAAAACCATAAAAAAATAACTTTTTGATTTAAATAAGAAGTTGAGATCAGCTTTTAACTCAAAAGAGAGTTGAGTTTATTTTTAAAACAACTTGAATTGATTTTCTGATTTATAGTTTAACTATTTTTTGGATGTGCATAATTAATTATGAATTAAATAAATAAATAAAGTGATTTACCCTCAACTTAATTGATTTTAAAAATAAAACAATTGATTTATGGGTTAATCAATTATTAAATCAAACTTTTATTCTAGAACTATATTATTAAATTTGACAATTGACATTAATTAATTAAATAAGAATTTAATCAATTAGTTATAGGATATTTGATTTATTGTCAAAATGAAATAATACCATTTAAGAATAAATATAATTAAATCCAATTAAATAATTAAGTGACAGTATTAAATCTAATTAATTAAATATTAGAAAAATATTCAATTAATCAAACTTTAGGATAAATAGGATTTATCGCCAAATAATCATTAAATTAAAGATAATTAAGATAAATAGGAATAAGAAATATTCTCCCGATGCAGAATTTAAGATAATCAATTAGGATTCAATGATGTTCAGATGTGCCTTGGGTTAGGACTTTGATGTTGATTTCATTCGATGTGTCGATATAGGAGGTTAATGAACTTACAACCCATTTTTGGGGTATTACATTTTGCCCCTCTTTGAATTGTTGTGCGAAGTGCAGTGGTTCAAAGACAGTCTATGTATGATGTTGAAATTGATGTTTGAAATTGATATGAAACAGAAATTGTGATATTGTGTGTGTGAATTTTGTACCTGATCTATAGACACAACACTTCAGTAAAACATTAGAGGTTAGCTAAAATTGAAATCGTGCAATAAATGAAAAACTAAACTAATCAGGTGATTTACTGTCTTCTAGTAGATGCGAGTATGTATTCTCAAATTATACCAAGATCAGTGACCTTGACAACACCTAAACGAAGGATTTGAATGCAAAATCTAGATATGGAATGAATGCAATTAATCTATTTTTTTGGTTTTTCTGTGCAATTATGATAATGAAAACTTGATATGAATCTATGCTAATATGAAAATTGATATGCTAAAAGGATCTAACAATAATATTCTAAATGATATGGATACTATGCAAAAATAATGAAAATCTCACAACAACTCAAATTCTCAAAATCGATTCTTCAGTCTCTAATTCGGCAGCGCAAGTGTGCAATTCGTGGATGATCCAAAATGAAGAGCTGAAGCCTTAATTTATAGAAATCTAGGGCTTTGGAGGTGCATGAAAAAAAGCCATAAATCACTCAAATAACTCAAGTTGATTTTTGAGTTATTTTTAAATAAAAGGATAATTAACTCATAAAAACATGCAAAGCAAAGTTTAACTCAAAATAGAGTTTAGATTTAATTGATAATTGATAGTTTTCTGCTTTTCTGATTGTGCATGTTTTATTTATGAATTAATTTAATAATAAAGTGATTTATTTCCAACTTAACTGATTTTGAAAAATAAAATAATTGATTTATGGGTTAATCAATTATTTTTCAAACTTTTATTCAAAAACAATATTATTAAAAATTGACAACTTGCTTTAATTAATTAAATAAGAATTTAATCAATTATTCATAGGATTTTGGATTTATTGTTAAAATTAAATAATACAATTTAGGAATAAATAGAATTAACTTCAATTAAATAATTAAGTGGCATAATTAAATCTAATTAATTAAATATTTAGAATATTCAATTAATCAAACTTTAGGATAAATTGGATTTATCGCCAATAATCATTAAATTAAAGATAATTATGATAAATAGGAATATTGCTAGGAATATTCCCTGATGCAGAATTTATGATAATCAATTAGGATTCGATGATGTTCAGATGTGCCTTAGGTTAGGACTTCGATGTCGATTTCGTTCGATGTGTCGATATAGGAGGTTAATGAACCTATAGCCCATTTTTGGGGTATTACATTTTGCCCCTCTTTGAATTGATGTGTGAAGCGCAGTGGTTCAAAGACAATCTATGTATGATGTTTAAAACTGATGTTTGAAATTGAAATTGATATGAAACATAAATTGATTGAAATTGATATGAAGATAATAGGTCTCGAATGACCAAAGATAATGTTAACTATAACAGCAAATGAACCGATGATTATGAAAAAGTGTCAAAACACCTGATTCTGAACTTTATGATTGCGAAGAAGTGAGTGACTGATTCCAGACCCGATTGTCGATAAGAATCACATTGGTATCACATTTGAACCCTTCAGTTTCCGAAGAACCAAGGAAATAACACAATTGAACCGATAGTTGCAAAAACTAATACAATTTACAAGATTAAGAGAATACCAGATTGATATGGATCTTTGATGAATCTGATATGCCCCGAGTGATGATTGATTTGCCCCGAGCAATGAGGTCTTTTGATGAATCAACAACTAGATGTGGTTGTTGTCTTGATTACTGAGGAAATATATGCTTCAAGTTTGAATTACAGACTTTGAATGATATGCAATACCATGTCCCCTTCGGGATTAAAATCAAAATCTGACAAGAAAAGTCAGCGTTGAATGGTTTAGAAGCATGTTAATTGATTTGAGAAGTGGTTATACATGTCTGGGAACACATTCTGCATCATTTGGAGGTCCTGGAGACCAAGTTTGACAAGGTTTGACCATGAATTGACCATATTTGACCAAGTTGAAATGTCGATAGTTTGATGTAATGTAATCAGTTAAGTTGAATTCTAGATTTCTGTGATGATAGAAGGTCAGTTATGCAAGCAGTAGACCATCCTGGGTCCGAAAATTTTAAATTGCAATTTTGACATAGTAAATGATCTCAGATTTTGATTTTGATCCCGAAAATGGATTCAGAACGTCGAAATTAGCCAGGGGTGCAATTTTCGTGAAAAATGGAGCACTTTTGAAAATTAGGTCAAAAGCTATATAAAGGTTGGAAGGGTCATTTTCAATTCATTTCAACCTTTTGACTTTGAAAACTTTATGGAGCCCTCTGAGTGAAAATGGCGGAGAAAGCGGCAGAACCAAAGGTACCTGTGAGTTTACATTGATTTGAGTGCAGCTGGAGACACTAGAGACCTCGACAGTATGGACATCCGGTAAGTGGACCTCTGTGCTTCTCTATAAATTACATTTTTGCATGTTTGTAGCATGTTAGGATCATTTTCATACGTTTTTAACTTTTTCAATTTTCATTCCATGGAAACTCGTACGACCCTCCAGCGAGGCTCGTACGACTTTCTGATAGTAGATAGGTTTTCATTTCATTACCCCTGAAGACTCATGCCAGAGGGACCCATGAGTCGTACAACATTTCATCGAGTCCCTCATAACGCGTACAAGCAAGATTCCAATGTCGTTTGACTATCCTTTATCGTTTGGTTTTATGTTTAAAGTCGTACGACTTTTGATGCCAGTCTGTACTGTCATATGGAAAACAACAAGCTTAAAACTCATATTTCGGTCCAAATTTTGAAATTTCTGATGCTGTAGCCTGATGCCTGACTTGTTAACCTACCTTCTGAAATACTGAACTGCCCCATTTCTATCCGTGTAACCTGTTCTATGACCCAATTACTAAGAGGTGTCCCTATTTTCATTCTGTGTAGGTCATATACCCAGATGTGCATGTTTGGATCTCTCCTCCTGCCACACAGAGATTGTGCGTTTCACTTCCAGATCCGATGAGGGTGCATCTTGCTACTTGCAGTTTTGAGCACTTGATACATTTACCTGAGCTTAGGGTAAATCATGGTTTATTGACTGCATTGATTGAGAGGTTTCACTCAGAGACCCAGACTTTCCACTTGCCTACCGGGGAGATTACTGTTACCCCCAGGATGTTTATAGGATATTACAGATTCCTTTCCATGCTGCTAGGAGACCAGAGTATGTGAGTTTTGGGAACTCAGGATTTCTCGCTTTCAGATGTATTTTCAGAGATGATACCCAGATGACCTCATCTATTTCTTGGGAGTTTCTTGTACAGAGATATGGATAGATGCACCGATTAGAGTGTATTATTGCTGGTATGATTGGTGGTATCATTATGTCTGACCGTCAGCAGAATGATCTTTTGATGGGCTGGGCACCCATGGTAGCACGTTTGATGGCCACTCCCTCTGAGTTGGCGTGGGGCCAGTGCCTCCTTGCACACATGTTTTCAGAGATGCACGAGATCATGTATCATGATAGTAGATCATTTGCAGCGGGAGCCCTAGTATTGCAGATATGGGCGTTGGAGCACATCCCAGTTGTGAGACCAGTGCACTAGACACAGCAGCAGCCATAGGAGTCGGTTATATATGTTTACACTGGATATGTTACATAGGTGTGGATGGGTCACCCTGAGTATTGGAGGTGATGCCTTGATGACATGACTTTTGTTCACTGGAGACCTTATGTAGGTATCGAGCCATGGCCTGCTACGCAAGAGTAGTTTAGTTATTTCTTTCAGAGCCAGATATTGATAGGCAGATCCTCTACTATTCTTGAGAGGTTCATTATCACTAGAGTATGGTGACAGTATGGGCAGATACAGGATGCCCCTGAGGATTACGCCACATATGCTCAGATAGCTTGGGAGCTCGAGCTTGGTTGGTCAGTGAGGCTCTCATATGCCTTGTGCGCATAGGAGTATAGTGCTATTGTAGGAAGAGATTGGGAGTACCGACCTTAGGTACTCGATGCAGGTGTCACAGATGGTTTCATTTCATGGCTGGCAGACCATCCTATTCACAGGTTTTCAGATCTGATAGAGTTGATTCCCTCCATGGAGCAGGCGATGGATGTTATAGGTGCAACTATGCCACAAGGACCTAGACCAGCATAGGCTCCAGTGATACATCCCACACCACCTAGACCCAAAGCGATGGCTCCTCCTCAGAGACCATTTGGACAGATTAGGCCCTCTCATCCTACTACTTCCATAGCAGGGAGATCTACCGGTATGCAGAGACAGAGTAGAGGAGAGAGTGGTACATTAGGTGGAGTTGGTTCAGCATATGAGGTACTTGTAGCTGAGCAGGTGGTAGGTGGTGGTGTGGACTTCACAGAGGGGGATACTGGTTTTGATTTAGGTGCAAAGGTCAGACACCACAAGGTGCACAGATCAGATATAGGAGAGCAGCCGGTAGAGGACATAGATATGCCAGTAGCTGAGGTTGATCTAGTTGTTCCTCTTACCCCACAAGAGACCATTAGACATCTCAGAGTTTAGGTCAGGGACCTGAAGATACATAATGTTAGGTGGGAGGAGAGATTCATAAAGGCTGATAGATAGCGCACTGCACTCACTAGAGAGGTACATCGTTTACAGGCATAGGTGATTCATCAGACCTTGAGATCTTCATATTATGTATCAGCTTATTATACTACAGTTCCTTTAGCACAGAGAGTTCCTTCCTACTCGCAGTTCATGATGGCATCAGAGGGAGCTAGGGCCTCGAGAGCAGAGCCAATGCCTGATGCACCACCTCCACCTCCACTAGATGGTGAGGATCAGGCTGACAGCTGATCTGTCCTTGTGATATATTCTAATATATTGTTTGTCTCTTTTTGATATACTATTCTGACATTGATAGCTCATATGAGCTCACTCTTTTGTATACCGTGCCAGTAGTGCACCCCTGACCAGTTCGATATGATTTTATTTGATATATACGAGATTGAGATTTTGGTTGTGACTTCATATGTACTTGTCATGTTTTGATTTATGATGATATCATGTGATGTTTATGCTATGAGTAGAGTAGAATGTATGTATGGATCAATGCAACATAATAATTTCTTTCATATGTATGGATGTTATGCAAATGTTTTTGATTATGGAAAGATGTATGTATGATTTATGCTTATGCACATGGATGAATTGTAATGCAACAAATGGTTATGATATGTAAATGCAATGATACACATGATATGTTTTGCGAGTATGATGAAGAAAGGTACTCAGTATTATGTTAAAAAGGATGTTTAACCTAGGATAGTAACTGCTTGCGGTTCTATGAAGAGACCTTCGAGTTAGGTTTCAACTCTTGTTAGATTTGAAGAGATGAGTGAAGAATCTTTTAAGCATTTGAAGTTCATTGAGTCACTATGAGATCATGCAAAGTGCGAAATGCAAAGAGACATGAAATATGAAATGCAACCTAAGACCTAGGACCTAGTCACTGATCGTGTGTCGATCATTCTCATCATTGAATTTTTAGGTAACCGGATAAATCAATACAATGCCCACTAATTAGGAAACCATAGACATATGAATATTGATTTGTAGATGCACGAATCAATACAACACCCACTGATTATGAAACCATGGGCATATGAATATGGATTTTGTTTTTGGAATGTCGGATTAGGTATAAGCATCAAAGCATAAACGCCATGATGACTTGAATATCATGTCCATTTTGATATAGCAATTTGTATAAGCATCAAAACATAAACATCATGATGACCAGAATAAGCCTTGCATTACAAACACATCAAACAATCAAGAGATCATTCTAAATCCAATGTGAATTACCCGTAGTGACCCTTTATTGTTCACATCCTTAGGTAAGATCACGTTTCACAGTAGGAGAAAGAACGCACTAAAAAAAAGAGACAATAGTTAGATCAAACTTCCTTGAATTTTCTAGGTATCAATGGTCGAGGTACACATGGCCATCCAATTCGAGATAGAGGCTCTTACAGTCGGACACAATTTCAATCTAGAATTTCCAAAGTTGTTATATTTTCACATACAAGCAGAAAATAAGGAAAAGATTATGCCCCCAGTCATCACTCTCTAAATCCTATAAAGGACATCATCGAAGAGCTCAAAGGGACATAATATGCAAAAATCTCAATGCGAATCAGTAAGCATACAAGGAGATAAAAGCATGAAGAAGCATAGATTGTTTTCATTTTGTGTTTGATGTTTGATTACGTTGTTGTAGATGCAAAATCCTTTCTGGAGACAAGACAGACAGATAGACTCAAATGAAGCTCCAAAGGACTCTGATTGGATATGATACATCTAAGATACATTAGAGGCCATAGGATATGACATTGATTGCCCCTAAGTTTTAACATTGATAAGATATCGACGCTTGAGCTGATTGGTGTACAGATTGACTTATTGAAAATAGGAATGCAGAAACAAACTAGGAGATATGTACAAACTAAAGCAAGATTGAAAGCTGGGAAAGACCAAGATTGCGCTGATAGATGGAGCATTTTGAAACAAGTGGCACCCATTTGCCAGGTTTTCACCATCTTGGTAGAGATTCTATTTTTGCTACTAAGGCGCCTGTTTCCAAGTTTTCACCAAGGCACTTTTTCTTTTTCTCAATTTTTTTGTATTTTTCATTTTTTCAATTTTTTTTTTACTTTTGATATTTTCAAATTTTTTTTGTACTTTTCATATATATATATATATATATATATATATATATATATATATATATTGTGAATCATCAAGGCGCCCATTGCTAGGTTTTCACCAAGATGTTCATTTTTTCAGGACTTTTTTTTATTTTTATGATTTTTTCAGGACATTTTACCATAGACTGAATGCCTTAGCCATAGAATTTCTTCAAATGGAGAACGTTGATTAGTTCTCAGAGCTATTCTCCTTCAATTGTTGAGAGTTGATAGGCACCAAAGCCAAAAGTAGCAGTGATTACAAAGGGACCTAGCCAGTTGGGTTCAAACTTCCCCTTGCGTTCTCGATGTGATTGATTTTTAGGATTTTCTCTCAAGACTAGATCACCAACCTGAAATTCTCTGTGTTTGACTTTCTTGTTGTAACCTCTAGACATTCTCTTCTAATACGCTCTGAGATGATCATATGCTACTTGTCTGCGCTCATCTAGTAGTTCAAGTTCTTGTAACCTAGACACTATGTAGTCATCATCAGTGACTAGACCATGCATTATGATTCTTAGTGATGGGATTTCAACCTCAATAGGTAGTACTGCTTCAGACCCATAAACTAAAGCAAAAGGTGTAGCCCTAATAGGTGTTCTGATAATTATTTTGTAGGCCCAAAGAGCTAGATTGATCATGAGATGCCAGTCTCTTCTTGTTTTATTAACTGTACAGTGCAAGATTTTCAATAGATTCTTGTTAGAAGCCTCTGCTTGTCCATTCCCTTGAGGATAGTAGATAGAAGACCAATGTTGTGTGATCTTAAATTTTGCACATAGATCATCTAGGTCTTTATTTTTTGATTGTCGCCTATTATTTGTCATTATAGAATGTGGGATCCCATATATACATATGATATAGTTCAATATGAACATAGATATTTGCTTTCCAGTGGCTTGTGTCAAAGGGACTGCTTCTACCCATTTTGTAAAATAATTTGTAGCTGTGATTATATGGGTATGTCCATTGGAAGAATGAGGATGTATAGCTCCTGTAATATCAAATGCCCATTGGTGAAAAGGCCTTTGTGTAGTAAAGGGAATTAGATCTCTCCCTACGGCATGAATTAGGTTGCCATGTACTTGACACTTTTGACATTTCTTAGCAAATTTGATAGCCTCTTTCTCCATTTCAGGCCAAACGTACCCAGCCCTAATAAGTTTTTGAGCTAGTGTTAAACTATTTGAGTGTGACCCACAAATACCCTCATGGACTTCCTCTAATGCACGTTGAGACTCTTCCCGTTCTAAACATCTAAGTAGCGTACCATCTAGACCTCATTTGTATAGAACGTGATCAATGATGACATATCAGGAGGCATTATGGATAAGGTATCTCTTTTCATGGTGGTTGAAGGTATCGGGAATGATTTGGTCTTGGAGATAGGAAAATAGGTTTTTGTATCTAGATGAATCATGACCAACAACAGTGTAGATCATGCAGGTTTTGGGGGAATCATATGCAGGATAAGATAGTGCTTCCACCAGGAACTCGTAGCGAAGCTCATGTTCAAGCTGCTGTAATAAAGTAGATAGCGTTGCCATTGCATCGGCAACCTTGTTCTCCGTTCTAGGAATTTGCTCAAATGTGATAGATATGAAATACTTCTTAAGATCATCTACCATTCTCTTGTAAGGAATGATCTTTTCATCTTTAGTTTGGTACACATCATTGACTTGATGGATAAAAAGTTGAGAGTCTCTATGAATGTGTAATTCTGTTACTCGCCACTCAATTGCTATTTTCATGCCATTCAAAAGGGCTTCATATTCTGCAATATTGTTTGTGCAAGGGAACTTTAATCTGAATGGTTTTGGGATTGAGTATCCTTGAGGAATTATGAACAATATGCCCACGCCTGACCCATTCTGTGTGTAGGAGCCATCAAAGAATAACTGCTAGAAGAAAGAGTCATGATAGAGGAATCTGGAAATTCCATTTGCATTGGTGTATCATCAATCATAGGTGCATCAACTAATTGATCAACAATTACCTATCCTTTGATAGCTTTTCTTTCCACATATTCAATGTCCAATTCACTTAAGAGCATGACCCATTTAGTTAATCTACCTGTGAGCGCAACTTTGCTTAGTAGGTACTTGAGTGGATCAATTTTAGCTACCAAATGTGTGGTATGAGCTAACATGTAATGTCTCAGTTTCTGTGATGCAAAGATCACAGCTAGACAAGCTTTCTCAATCATTGAATAATTCTTTTCATAGGCAACCAATGTTCTACTGATATAGTATATAGCTCTTTCCTTTTTGTTCTCATCATGTTGTGCAAGCAATGCCCCCAGTGATGTATCTGTAGTGGAGACATATAAGATCATGGCTTCCCATGAATAGGAGGCATCAAAATAGGAGGATTTGATAAATATTCCTTGATATGGTTAAAGTTGTTCTCACACTCTTCATTCCATGCAAAGGTCACACCTTTATGTAATGTTTTTGTAAAAGGTTGTGATATATCTGCCAGCTGTGATATGAATCTTCTTATAGATTGAACTCTTCCTTACAATGTCCTCATTTGACTAATATTCTTTGGAGGTTGCATTTCCATGATAGCCTTTACTTTAGCTAGATCAACTTTAATACCCTTCTTTAAGAATATGTATTCTAAGAGCTTTCCAGAAGTGACACCAAAAGCACACTTCTTAGGATTTAGTCTGAGACTAAATTTTTCCATTATGTCTAGTATCTTGCTCAAGTCATCTAGATGTTCAACCCTAATCATAGATTTTTCTAAAGTATCATCAACATAATCCCCCATAGTCCTATGCATCATGTCATGAAAAATAGATGTCATGGCTCTTTGATATGTAGCACCAGCATTTTTAAGCCCAAATGGCATGACATTCCAACAGAAGGTGCCCCATGCACATGTGAAAGTAGTTTTCTCTTGATCCTCTGGAGCAATTTTTATTTGATTATATCCAGAAAAACCATCTATTAAAGAATACATCTCAAAGCTCGCAGTCATGTCCCCTATCATATCAATGTTAGGTAATGGAAAATCATCCTTAGGGCATGCTCTATTTACATCTCTAAAATCCGTTCACACTCTGATTGATTTATCTAGTTTTGAAATAAGTACAATATTAGAGATCCACTTTGCATAGTCAATAACTCAGATGAATCTGGCTTTTAGGAGCTTTTCTAATTCAGCTTTTACCAAGAGTGCGACATGAGGATGCATCTTTCTCAATTTTTGCTTGACAGGTTTGACATTTGGAGCTATAGATAAATGATGCATTATAAGATTAGGATCCAGCCCTGGCATATCTAAATATTTCCATGCAAAGTTGATCTTCTTTTTTGTTAGGAATGTAGTAAATTTTTGCTTCTCTTCTTCTGATAAAGATTGTGCTACATGAATCAACTGTGGTTCTTCTGTTGTTTCCAAGTTGATGGATTGAGTGGGCTCAATTAGAACTGGAGATCTATCCTATAAATGGCTCAGAAGGACATCAAATATCTCATCCTTAGGTGCCTCAGAGAGGTTTTCACCTTCGGATACGTCTTTTATTTTTACTTTTGTAGGTTCTGAGACTGCCACAAAGTGGTTTTCACCCTCAGAACTCCTTTTCTTTTTTTTCTTATTCTTATTTTTCTGACTAAGATACTTGATGTTCGACTTCGTCATGCTAACACTTGGTTCACTGATGGAAGTACTCATAGGCTCAATTGCATTGAGGTAGCAAGCAAGGGCATAGTCATTTGTGAAGGTATAAATACCATGGCTTAGATTTGTGGAGGTTTGATCAATAAGGTCTGGATATTGGATAGTCAAAGTGGGGAAAGATTGGGAGATAGTGTTTACGGATACGAATCTGTCATGATTGGTCCTAACCCGATGCTCAAGTTCAAAGATGATATTACAACTTAAGACATTCAATTCGTGAATAGGCTCAATGTCATTGTGGGAGTCCAATTCAACCATAGGTGGATCATACTCGATAGGTTCATCATTTCACTCTAGAATTACATTGGGTTCAGGTGCATATTGGTGAATAACATCAACATGTTTCTCTATAATAAGCTCATCTTCTTCTGGAATGCCCCCCCATTCATAGTCATTAGATTCTTCATCTATGCCTCTAGGAAATCTAAGAAGATGAGTAAAGTCAGGATGAATACCCCAAAAAGGGTTACCCTCAGATTCTGATTTGAATTCATACTCATGAGAATCTGTCTCAGAATAACTACCACCTTCCTCTTCTTGATTGTTTTTGAGATTAGCTGGTTCTTGTGTTGCAACTATCTCTTGATTGATACTGGGTTCTTGTGTTTCTATTACATTAATTCTTTTGATTGGATCATCTTTATCATCAAGAAGGTCTTTGATTTCTTTAGGCAAACGTTCATAAGGAACAAGTTCTGAACTATCTGAATCACTATTTGATGGTTTAGTTTCTTCCTTCTTAAGAAGAGGTTCTCCTGGTGCGATCTGCTCTATGACATGAGAACAATTACCTTTGAGGTGGAAGGGTTTCTTTTTAAATCCTAAGCCAACGGTATCTTTGTTTGCCCTACCAATATGTGAAATAGGTGTTATAAGACCTTCTCCTCGGACTCCTAGAGGCCCTTTACCTGAATATCCCATCTTAGCTATTAATTTATCTCTTGGACCATATGCCTTAGAAGGGATATTGGATACTGTAGAGTCACTAGTTTGAACCTCTTGAAATTCAGGTTCATCTTTGTATATCCATGCAAGCACAGCTTCATCTTCTTCAAATTCCTGCTTGGAGACTTGTTCTGCTACAAATTTCTTTTTATATGCCTCAAGAGGTTCCTTAGAGTAGGGTTTGGACTGTTTTAAAGATTGTTCATAAGACTTAGGTGAGATAGAGAGAGATGCCAAAGATAAGACTAGCTTTATAGTATATTCTCCCATACCATTGTCTTTGATATTGACCTCTTTTGCAATGTCTTCCATTTTAGATGTGGATGCTTCTTTGGTTGGCTCAATGGAAGATTATTTGTTATTAGGCACAAGTTTATCTGCACTTTCTTTCAATGTATTACTAGTGGTGGATATGTCTGCTAGAATAGTGACCTCTATTCCTTCATAAGGAAATTTCAAGCGTTGGTGAAATGTAGAAGGAATAGCCTTCATCTCATGTATCCATGGTCTCCCTAGAAGAATGTTGTAAGCAAAAGGTAGATCAAGAACTTGACATACAGTGTCTCTGATAACTGGACCTGCTCTGATAGGTAAGACAATGATGCCTTTAGAAGATCTTTCTTGTTCATCATAGGCTTTTATAGTTATTTTCTTTCTAGGATCAATAGCCAATTTAGAAAATCCCAATTGTGTGACCAAGCTGTAAGAACAAATGTTTAGGCCAGCGCCCCCATCTATCAACACACGTTTGACTCTACGGTTCTAGATCAAGACTTCTATATGAAAGGGTTGGTTATGTGGGTGACTCAAGGAGTTGTCATCTTCCTCTTAAATGGAGATATATTGCGGAGATGTAAGATGTCCAACCATAGTCTGGAACCTATCTAAATCAAGGTCATCAGGAACATTGGATTTGAGCAAAGCTTTATCTAGAATGGCTCTATGAGCTGGAGATATTCGAAGCAACTCAAACATGGAGATTTTTGCATTAGTGTGTTGGAGTTGTTGAAAAATGCTATACGATGTTGGCCTTGTATCTTTAGGATTGGAAGATTTAGAAGTAGCCTTCTACTTGGAAGCGAAAGAAAGATTGAAGGGCATCTTAGGGACATTTGATGAATCTGGGATTTGTCCATTCAGATGTGCCTGAGCTTGCGATCAAGTAACTGCATTAGCTAAAGAATGATCTCTATCTCTTCGTACAATTGTGATGACATTGCAATGTTCAGAGAGACAAGGTTCAACCATATTGATAACAACATTATTTCCAGGGTAAGCATAATTGACCTTTGCCCCCATATTAGGTTGAGAAGATGAAACTTCTTGACCATGTTTCGGAAATGGTTCTGTGAATGCTGTATGATCATTATTTCTCTTATGATTGTCAATGGTGATATCTCCCTTATCAATCAGATCTTGAATAGTATGTTTCAAGCGTAAGCAGTTATTAGTTTTGTGACCTTTACCCCGATGGAAATCACATAATTCATTCTCTCTCCACCATTTTGGTTTAGGATCAGAATCAAATTATCAGATCTCAGGTAAAGAGATGATGTTATTAGCTAGTAGAGTTCTCATAGCTGATTCTAAAGATTCTCTTAGAGGAGTGAACTTTCATTTATTATCAGCTGTGTGCTAAAATGTTGTCACACTTTTATGAATCATTGCATGCAAGGAAACTCAAGAATGAGCTGTCACAAATTGATCCATAGCTCTCTATGCATGGAGTTGCAAGATTATGGATTTGCTCTCAATTAGAGCTATGAAGCATATGACCTTGCTAGTCAACCACACAATGAGAGATTCCAAATCAAAGGCAAGGGCAACAATGCCAATATCTCCAATGAAATCCAAATGAATGCAATGCAATGCAAAATTAATCTAAGATGAGCATGCAAGTATGAAAATTAGGCTATGAAAATGGAAATGAAAGAGTTACAAACCCTCTAATTAAACTATGTGAGATTAATCTAAAACATGAAAGGAAATGATACCATGATGATTCAACTATGATGCAAGCTAGGATGTGATGTAGATGCAAGATGAATGCCAATGATGCTCCAAATCTTTAAAACTTGATGCAAGAATGTTTCCAAAAGATTCAAGATGACTTAGAAAACCTGTAGCATAACAATAGCATAACATTCAAGTGTATGCAAAATGAAGAAGAGAGCTCTTCTTTTATAAAGAATGAGAATCAATGGACGATCGAGATTAAGAGGCAAAAGACTTAATCAACGATGGAGAAAAATAGAAGCTTGATCCTTGTGCACAAATATCCTCCAATAGGAAAATAGGAGTTGACTTTAGTGTCCATATGAGACAAAAATTATTTTTTCTCTTTTTATAAAATAAGAATAATGCTTTATTTGTGCAACTTAGGATAAGAGGAAAAGTGGGGGCTTTTTATTTATTAAAAGGGGAGGAAATATTCCTTTTAAATAAATAAAGACTTTAGGATAAAATGGTTAGCCCAAGGCAAATAATCAAAAAATGATAAAATAGGATTTGATCAAGGAAATTGATATA
Source organism: Chamaecyparis obtusa (assembly GCA_027943335.1). Lineage (NCBI taxonomy): Eukaryota > Viridiplantae > Streptophyta > Pinopsida > Cupressales > Cupressaceae > Chamaecyparis > Chamaecyparis obtusa. Next base: position 744,519 of record BSBK01003955.1, read on the forward strand.
ATTGATATTGTTGATATTTGAAAATATTGATTCAGGGATTTGACAAATTGCTGAATGGGGGCCCAAAGTCTAGGCGACCATTTTAGGGTGCATACATTTGCCCCTCTTTGACTAATGTGAGATTGATTTGGGATCACACGCAATCAAAGAATGAAGTTGAAATGTGAGATTGATTTGGGATCATGAAACAACTCAGATGTGAGGTCGATTCGGGATCACATCCGGACAAAACATAAACAAAGGATTCTGGACATGAGGTCGATTCAGGATCATATCCAAAATAAGAGATAAGAATCTCAAGCTTGGGTGAAAGCTCATAGAAAGATAGCTGAATCAAGAAAATCAAGGAATCAATGATTAAAATACAATAGGTACTGCCCCCTCGGAATCAAAATCAAAATCAGGTAGAGAGGAACAACAAACTGATAAAGAGTTGATCAAATCATAATGAAATCACAATTGAAGATAAATGATAATAGGATAACCATTAGGCAGTGAAAACATGACCCAGTGATGAATTAGAAGAAAAGAAGTGGGGTGAATGGAAGACTAGAAGTTTGAAAGACATGAAAAGGAAGAAATTCCATCAAATATCGAAGAATTATGCCTCAAAAGGTCAGTCAACTGTACAGAAGAGAATGAAATGTGAGTTTGATGATCAAGGTGAATGCGAATTTTGGTTTTGATCCTGAAATGAATAGAAAATGACGTGATATGAAAGACCAGAAATGAAAGATATGATCAAGAAGAATCATAAAATGAGCATAGTTGACCAACTAGTCCGTAGATGATAAAAAGAAGAGCTCTCTCCATATGCAAGATGCAGAAACTAAACTATGATGAACCTAAGAATGCAAGCTACTATGAAAGTGGTTGACTTGCAAGGTCAAAATGCCTATAGACATCTAATTATCATCATCGAGTGTTATTGGTAGCGTCGTAAGATCATACAATGCACACTAGCATAACTATGTGGATATGAATATGATCTTTATCAGATAGAAATGTGGAAATCCCACCTAGGCATCAAAGACATGGAGGTCAAGATGACTAATGCAATGAGATTACCTAAGTTTGATATGGCAAGATTATGCTTGTATCAAGACACATGAAAGTCAGGATAACTAGAAGCATGCACTCACAAAATAGTCAAGGATAATACCTTGTCAATCCCTAGTGTCAAGTAGGACCAGCATAAATGCTCACGATAGTTAGGATGAATGAAATATACCCACAAGCAGATAAAGAAAGAAAACATGTTCTCATACCCTCAGTATTCTAGCTATGCATCATTGAAAACTTCTCAGGGAGAGACCACTCATCAAAAAATCCTCATAGACAACACACAAAGAAAAATAAAGTCAACATATCTCAAATGAATTGATTGTATAAGTGCGTGTGTGTTGGTCATAGAGTCAGACTCTGGTTATCGCATCTGCCAATGAGAAATATCACATCATACTAGACTATTGGGTAAGACATCTGATAAGTGTTAAGAAACACTCGACACAAGGGTAGTGTTGAAAAACACTATTTGGGGTGGTGTTGAAAAACACCTATTGTGGAATGCCCCAAGAGACAAACGCACCCAAAGGACCTATGCTAACAATTATGCCCCCTAGACAAAGATAAAGACCAATTCCAAACTACACCAAATAAGGTCAAGACATGATGGAGAAAGGCTCAGTGTCAAGGATGCATGCTAACAAATAGGAGTGCAAAGGCCTCAAGTAGCACCTATTTCCAAGTTTTCACCACTTGGATATTTTTTTTGATTTTTCAATTTTTTTTATTTTTGCTACCAAGGCGTCTGTTTCTAGGTTTTCACCAAGGCACTTTTTCTATTTTTTTGAATTTTTGATTTTTTTGGTATTTTTTAAAGGACTTTTTATGCTTTTTTCAGCATCATATATCAATTTTTTTGGTATTTTTTCAGGATCATAAAATATGTACAAAGGATGCCCCTAGACATAAACAGGCATCAATGATAGAACTTCTTTAGGTGCAAAATGTTGATAGGCTTAGGGAGCTGTTCTCCATCTTCATTCGACAGTAAATATACACCTGTACCAAAAGCTACTGTAATAATGTATGGTCCAAGCCAATTAGGTTCGAACTTGCCCTTTTGTTCTCTGTTCTATTGATTCTTAGGGTTCTCTCTCAAAACAAGATCACCTATCTGAAATTCCCTAGGGTGAACCTTCTTGTTGAATGCTTTAGACATACGCTTCTGATATACTCTCATGTGATCAAAGGAAGCCTTACGCTTCTCATCTAGAAGTTCTAGTTCTTGTAACCTCATGGCGCGGTAATCCTCATCTGTAATCAAACCTTTGAGAGAGACTCTAAGTGAAGGTATCTCAACTTCTAAAGGCAACATTGCTCCAACGCCATAGATAAGAGCAAAATGAGTAGCTCTTGTAGGTGTACGAATGCTAGCTCTATGGGCCCATAGTGTCAGATTGATTTGTAAGTGCCAATCCCTACCATTCTTGTGTATTGTTCTATGAAGGATTTTAAGAATGGTTTTATTAGAGGCTTCTGCCTGTCCATTTCCCTGTGGAAAATAGATGGAAGACCAATGTTGCTTAATTTTAAACTTCTTGCATAAATGCTTTAGGTCCTTATTCTTGAATTGACCTCCATTATCAGTAATAATCTCAGAAGGCACTCCAAATCAGCAAATAATATGATTCAGAATAAATAGGGAAACAGTTTTGCCTGAGGCAACAGAAAGAGGGACTGCCTCTACCCATTTTGTGAAATAATCAGTAGCTGTGATGATAAACTTATGTCCAGCTGATGAGTTGGGGTGAATTTTCCCAACAAGGTCAAAGGCCCAGCGCTGAAATGGCCAATGAGAAATAGAAGGAATTAGCTCCCTCCCTGGAGCGTGAATCAGGTTTCCATGTTTTTGACATTTCTCACAAGATTTAGAGAAAGTTACTGCATCGGTTTGCATTGTGGGCCAGTAATACCCCACCCTAAGCAACCTTCGGGCCATGGTAAGACCATTAGAGTGTCCACCACAAATGCCCTCATGAATGTCAACTAACGCTTGGTTGGATTCCTCCTTTTCCAAGCACCTAAGAAGTGTCCCATCTAAACCCCTCCTATATAAATCACCAGAGATAAGGGTGTGGCGAGAGGCATTACAGATGAGGTTTTAGCATTCAGAATGGTTGAAAGTGTTAGGGATGATGCCATCACATAGATATGAATAGATAGCACCATAGCGGGAAGACTCATGTGTGACAAGGGTACAAATGACATTACTTTCAGATGAGTCAAATATGGGGTGGTGTAGCTCTTCCACCAGGAATTCAAATTTGGATTCATGCTGTTCCAACTGAAGGAGTGAAGCTAATGTAGCCATAGCATCTGCAACCTTATTTTCTATTCTAGGGATCTATTGAAATTTCACAAATGTGAAATAGCGTCGCAATAAATCAACCATCTTTTTGTAAGGTATCAACTTATCATGCTTAGTTTGGTATTCTTCATTTACCTAGTTTATTATCAATTGCAAATCCCCAAAGACATGCAGCTCTGTAATTCCCCATTCTATGGCCATTTTCAATCCATTGGTTAAGGCCTCATATTCAACAATGTTGTTTGTGCATGGGAACAATAATTTATAGGACTTGGGAATAGTACACCCATGAGGGGAAACAAACAACACTCCAACTCCTGATCCATTTTGCATATTTGAACCATCAAAGAACATTTTCCAAGTACATCTAGTTATGTACATTATGTGCTCATCTGGGAATTCAACTTTCATTGGTGCTTTGTCTTGGATTGGAAAATCAGCCAATTGGTCTGCAATGGCCTGTCCTTTTATAGCTTTATGCTCAACATACTCTATGTCAAATTCTGAAAGAATCATCATCCATTTAGCAAGTTTACCTGAGAGAGCAGCCTTACCAAGCAAATACTTAAGAGGATCAATTTTTGCAATGAGATGTATAGTATGGGCAAGCATGTAGTGACACAACTTTTGGGAAGCAGAGACCACTGCAAGGCAAGAGTTCTCAATACTAGTATAATTGACCTCATAGGAAACAAGTGTTCGGCTGATGTAATAGATGGCTCTTTCCTTCCCCGTATCATCAAGTTAGCCAATAATGCCCCCAAGGAAGATTCTGTCACTGAGATGTACAAAATCAATGGTTTTCCTAGGATAGGAGGCATCAAAATTGGAGGATTAGCCAAGTATTGTTTTATTTGATCTAAGCTCTTTTGGCAATCCTCATTCCAAGCACATGTGGCTCCCTTATGCAGTGTCTTGTTGAATGGTTGTGCTCTATCTGCAAGTTGTGAAATAAACCTCTGTATAGATTGGAGTCATCCTTGAAGACTTCTCATTTGACTTATGTTCTTTGGAGGTGGCATATCTAAGATAGCTTGGACCTTTTCAAGATCAACCTCTATTCCTTTTGTTAAAATTATGAATCCTAGAAGTTTACCTAAGGTAACTCCAAATGCACACTTTTTTGGATTCAATCTAAGTTGAAATTTTTCCATGCGATCTAGAATCACTTCCAAATCATCAAGGTGTGTATCCCATTTCCTAGATTTAGCCAAGGCATCATCCACATAATCTTCCATATTCTTATGCATCATATCATGAAAAATTATGGTCATAGCTCATTGGTATGTTGCTCCTACATTCTTTAGGCCAAATGGCATGACGTTCCAACAATAGGTTCCCCATGCACATGTGAAAGCTATTTTCTCTTGATCTTCGAGAGCTATTTTTATCTGGTTATATCTGGAAAACCCATCCATTAAGGAATATATCTCATAACCCACCATCATATCCACTATCATGTCTATGTTTGGGAGTGGAAAGTCATCCTTTGGGCATGCTTTGTTGAGGTATCTAAAGTCTGTGCAAATGCGAATGGACCCATCATGTTTTGAAACTGGAACAATATTGGAGATCCACTCAGCATAGTCAATAGCTCGAATGAATCTTACGCGTAAGAGCTTTTCTAATTCAGCTTTAACAAGAAGAGCTACGTGAGGGTGCATTTTCCTCAACCTTTGTTTGATCGGTTTTATTCTTGGAGCTATAGATAGATGATGCATAATAAGATCAGTGTCAAGCCCTGGCATATCAGAATATGTCCAAGCAAAGTTGATTTTCTTCTTTTGCAAAAACTTTGTATATGCCTCTTTTTCTTCAACTGATAGAGATTGAGCTAGGTGCACTATTTGGGGAGCCTCTTCTGTATTCAAATTCACTGGTTGTGTGGGCTCAATGAGAACTGATGACCTGTCTTGGAAGTAACTTGACAAGTTATTAAGTACCCCATCCTTAGGTGCCTCAAAGAGGTTTTCACCCTCAGATATGTCATTTATTTTTACTATTTTGGGTTCTGACACAGCCACAAAGTGGTTTTCACCATCAGAACCATTTTTCTTTTTTTCTCTTTCTTTTATTTTTAGACTGAGGTACTTAATATTAGGCTCTGTCATACTTGTTGGTTCAATGGTGGAAGAGACTACGGGTTCAAGAGCATTTAGATAATAGGCAATTTCATAGTCATTCTGAAAGTTTAAGAGCTGAGGCTCTTGGTGACATTGAGACCAATCAATTAGGTGGAAATGAACAAGGGGTAGGTCCATGACTGGTTCAACATTGTGTATGTGGAAGGTGTTATCTCTGGTGACCATACAATTGGGATTCATCAAGTCTCCTTCTAAGATACCCGAATCAAGATTTGTCCTACCAAACAAAGCGTCATCCACTAAGGCAATTCAAGGATTCCAATCCTCTAGTCCTACACTAGGCTCGTTGGTCACATCGGGTTGAGTACTATGAGTATGGACAACATCCATGTCCAAATCAACTGTTGCATCTGAAAGTGAGTCCCATTCAAACTCATGTGAGTCTGTCTCTGAATCATTATTTGGGCCTCATGATGTAGAAGCCTCAAGGTTAGGAAAGGTTTCCCTTTCTCTAGCACTAGCATTGTTACTATCCATCGCAGCTAGGATAGCAACACTTTCCATTGTCAATCTAGCATTCATATAGTCACTATCCGTCGCAGCTAGGATAGTAGGACTATCAATTGTCAAATCTTTTGAATCTCCCCAAAGGATATTTGTTGAAGGCACCCAATCATCAGACATGTCTTGCTAATTAGAGAGATTAGGTGTGTAGTCTGAGTCATTGTCACTGTCCATCGCAGCTAAGATAGGGACACTTTTCTGTTTCTTATTTGCAAAACCTAAGCCAACTGTTGACTTATTCCTTCATCCAAAAAGGGCATGGTTAAGAGGTTCAGCTTTGGCATCCAACCGATGACTAAGGGGACCATGTCCTGGATAACCCATATTCTTGACCAATGTATACCCTCTCCCATAAGCTTGAGGAGAAGGTGCAAAATCATCATTATGTTGGTATTTCTCCTCTCGGTAAATCTAGTCCCTAACGACAACCTCTTCTTTTTCCTCTTGAATAAGAACTGAGGATTCTACAAACTTGTCGAACAATGTCATGGCTAAAGACGAGGGCTTCATATCTTGAGAAGGTTTGCCATAAGACCTAGGGGAAATTAGCAATTTTGTGAATGAATCAATTTTGTAATCCCCCATGCCAAGATCCATGGCTTTGAATTTGTCTTTGCATTGTTCAAATGTAGTATCAAAAGTGTTAGCCTCCCTATTCAAAGGAATGTGAGACCCCACTGAAATTGTGTTGACTGACAATGTGCTATCCCTAGGTATGCAAACTTCTACTCCATTGTAAGGGAACTTCACACACTGATGATAAGTAGATGGGACTGCTTGCATTTCATGTATCCAAGGTCTACCCAACAAAATATTGTAAGCCAAAGGACCGACATCAACAATTTGAAACAAAATATCTTTCTCTATAGGACCGATTCGGATAGGAAGAACAACCAATCCTTTAGAACTACGTTCTGCTTCATCATAAGCCTTGATAGTTATCTTCTTCCTTGTGTCAATGACTTCTTCTAAATAACCCAAGGCCTTCAATAAGCTCAAAGAACAAATATTAAGCCCAACACCCCCATCTATCAACACGCACCTGACACGGGTCTTGTGGATCATAACCTCTATATGAAGGGCCAAATTGTGTGGGTGGCTTAATGAATTGTCATCTTCTTCTGAGAATGTAAGGTAGTGAGGGCTAGCCAAGTGGTTGACCATATTCTATAATTGATCTACATCTATATCATTAGGGACATTAGCTACTCACAAAGCATCCTCAAGGACACACTTATGCTTAGGGGACAATTCCAAAAGCTCAAAGATTGAAATCTACGCTGGTGTACATTGTAATTGGTCAACAAGATTATAATTCAACTCAGGACCAACAACAAATTTAGGAAGAACACCTTTTGACACTGGCTGCTTAGACTTACTAGAGTTAGGAACTCTAATAACAATGGGAGCTTGAGACTGACTCCTAGTGACTACATTGAGGGGTTGAGACATCCTTCGTGAGTGAGGACCTCTTAGTACCACAACGGGTCCTTCATCAGGCATAGGAGTTGAATCCACATCATATCCATAAGGGTATTTCCCTCTCATCATGTTGACATTATCATCAACAACTTCAAGCATATTAATAACATTTTCAACATTTGTGTAGGTGTAGTTGATAGCAGCCTTGCCGTTCTTGTTGTTAGAATTCTCTCCTTTCTCATATTTGGGTAAGGGTTCTTTAAAAGCTTTGTGATCCGCATTAGTGGTTAAACCATCAACTTGTAATCTTCTGCTTTCAATAAGATCTTGGACAAGATGCTTAAGTTTAAAACAATTTTCTATATCATGTCCAATTCCATTGTGAAAGACACAGAAAGCCTTCTCATCCCACCAATGAGGTTTAGGATCCGGTATGCAGAACTTTGTAGGATCCTGAGGTTGTGCCAAATTATGAGCAATTAATGTCTTGAAAATGTCTGCATAGGAGTCCCCAAGTTTGGTAAATTGTCTCTTTTCTATTTTAGGTCTCCCTTGATACTTGGGTTTATTTTCTTGTTGTGCTGAAGATGTTTGCAACTTCATGGCTTGGACTGCATTAGAGAGATTAAGAAATCCTTCATTCTTAGGTTGTGATGAGTCAACAACTTCATCATTGACCACTTGCTTATTCTTATTCCAATAGGAGTTCTTTTTGTCCTTATTACCATTATTATTGTTGTTTTGGCCATTGTTGTTATTAGTTGTTTTGGCCAAATTTTTTTGTTCTTTTAGGACATCCTCTATGCGACATGCCACTTCTACCATGGTATCAAAAGAAATAAATGGGATCTTCCTTACTTCATACCTTAATTCCGGTACCAAGTTGCTCACAATGATGTCTATTCTTTCCTCCTCAGGAATTGTCCTTGGATATTTTGAGCACAAACATCTCCATCTTTGTAGAAAGGTAACAAAGGATTCCCCTTGATTCTGCTTGAGTTTGCACAAATCAAGTATGGTGACCAACCTTGATAAGTTATAAGAAAAATGTTGAACAAATCTTTCTACAAGATCTCTAAATGTATTAATTGGAGGAGTAAGGTTAGTAACCCACTCCATGGCTTGACCCTTGAGACTCCTTGGGAATAATCTCATCAAGTAGGAGTCTTCATGGTGAAAAGAAAAGCTCATTATGTAGAACTGTCTAACATGGTCGTGAGGGTCACCAATGCCATCATATTTGTCATAGGTTGGAAACTCAACTTTCTTAGGAAACTCAACCAACACCACACTCTTGTCAATTGGGTTGGGACATATGGAGTCCAAATTAAATGTGCTCTTAGGAGCCCTCATCCTTTCTATATCCTTTTGAAGTTGTTTGATCACCTCATTAGTTGATGGATCTTTCTTCTTTACCTTTCGGTCCACATCAAAATTATATGGGACCTTAGCACCTTTGTTGATGAGACTTTCTAGGAACTGATCCTTGTTTTGTTCCACACACCTTTCTACATATGCTTGAAAGGATGGTTCTTGTTGCATAGTCATAAAATCTATATGATCGAAGTTGGCATAACTTCCTCCATGTTGTGAGCCATGATGTGCTCATTGGGAGGGTTGCTTTGAAAGTCTAGGAGGTGACTGTCTCCTATGGTGATCATATCTTGAAGTCCTTCTACCTCTAGGACTTGGGGATCTTGAGGGTGTCCTTGACCTTCTTCTAGGACTTGGTGAGGGAGTAGATGGGGGTGAGTGGGTCCCACTATTAGTACCCCTCCCATTGAATCAGTTTTGGAGTTGTTGTGCATAGAGTCTATCTTCTTCTTTTTTAGCGACTCTTTTCCTTATGTCCAATAATGCATGTTCCTCTTCCTCTAGTTGTCTAAATTTCTCCTTTTTAGCAGCTTGTTCATCTAGATAGGCTTGCTTCTCCCTTTCAATGCTCTTCAATCTCGTATTTGCATATCGAGAGGTATCTCTAAGTGGAGAAGGTTGCCTTGACTATCTGATTGCATTGGCTACATTGATGTGGTGGTCACTAGACTCGTTGCTTTGGTCTTCATGTTGTGACCCTGAATCTGAGCGAGTTTGTTGGTGATGTCTCTCAACTCATTAGTGAGCATCAAGATACCTTGTGTTGATCGAGGGTGATCCAGGTGGACTAGCATATGTAGACCCAGTAGACATCATGTTACCCCTATGCCGTTGAAACATGTCATCAAGAGTCTAGTTCATTACTTCTCTTTATTATCGAGTGAAGGTGTAACTCATGTCCATACTTGATGAAATGGGTGCTACAGAGGTACTCACTTCACTAGGATTACCTTTCAGATTAAAACAAATCTTAGATTCACTCTTAGGAGATTGATCAAAAAGGGGTCCTTTTCCCTTATGCTGTTGACGAGTCTTAACTGGTGGTAACTGGCTAAAGACAATAGGGGGTCACTTCCCTTGATTGATTTGGTACCTTGTTGTAACTGATATGAAAGAAAAAGATTCTTAATGATAGGGTGACCTCACAAAGTGTCAACACCAAACTAGGATAATCAAAGTTCTCTATTGTCCAAAATGAAATGAAAAGATAGAAATAAAAGGGCTTTACCAACACTGTCAAAGAGGTGCTAAAATCAAATGATGAATATCCTTGCACTTTTGAATCAGGAGGTTGGACTAGGCCAAAATATAATTGAAATTGATTAAATGAAAGTGATTTGGACAATAAGAGCACTAAAATTCTCCAAGAATGTAGCTAATAATTCTAGAGATAAGCTTTCTCACCAAGAATAACCTTCTAACCTGACAACTATTTCCAAAGTGGCCTTGTAAACCAATTGATGCTATTCCTAGAGGGTAGAAACTAGAGATTTAAAGTCAAAACAAGTCTCTAATGATAGGATATAAAATCAAGCAAGCTGTAAAAAGTTGGGTGTTTCAACTCAGGGATTCAGTTGTTTTGTGGTTTAATCAGATACATTAATAGATTTCCAATATTTTATCAAGCACATAAGACAGCAATCAAGGAGTTCAAACAAGCAATTGTCTTCAAACAATGAGCAAGGGGCAAAGAAACCTTGCACATGAACAAGGATAATGACTTAGTATTTCTACTCCTTAAAGGTTCTACTTGTGTATGTTCTTGAAAATGTTTTAGCAGGCACATAGAACACAACAACACCTTAACAAGCTATCTACAAGGATATACATAGCTTTCTAAAAGGAGTCCTCGATATATGCAAGGTACATGAGGCCCAAATCTATAGATGAGAAGAATCTAAAATCACACAACTGGGGGGAGACAGTAACCCAAATCTCCTCCTTCACTTCTCAAAGGTATAAAGTTCTTTGAGGCTTAGCCAAGAGTGATATCAAACTCAATTCCCAAGAGAGGTGTCTTTCGATTCACCACCCGCTATTTATACTCCACCAGAACATGAGAGTTAAGGTCGTCCCTTGAGGTGGTGTGTCCCCAAGCAGGCTTTCTAAAAATAAAATTAAGTAATTCACTATCAAAAGTATTTAAAGCACTAAAGGTGGAACACTTAACTCTTCAAATAAATGTGAAGTGAGTCCAAAAGTGGAACATTTAACTCTTCAAGTGAATGTGAAGCGAGTCCAAAAGTGGAACATTTAACTCTTCAAGTGAATGTGAAGTGAGTCCAAAAGTGGAACATTTAACTCTTCAAGTGAATGTGAAGTGAGTCCACAAGGTGGAACATTTAACTCCTCACACAAACTCAAAGTGAGTCCAAAAGTGGAACATTTAACTCCTCACACAAACTCAAAGTGAGTCCACACTTTAGAAAACTAATGAGATCAAGAAAGCATAAAAATGGGGAAACTTTGTGGAACACTTAATGCTCTTTTCAAGTAGACCCCTCCCCTATGTATGAATGTTGACCTTGCATCCAAAGGGCGGTAATGAGAGGCGATTAGAAATAAGTGAGTCCAACACCCAATTTAGCTAACAAGATAAATCAAAAGTAATCTAAAGTTGCTTATCAATACTACTCACAAATGACAAAAGGTTGAATCAATGAAATATTTAACTTTCCAAGCAAACATAGAGTGAGTCCACAAAGTGGTGCATTTAACTCCCTATGTAAACAAGGAATGAATCCATGCCCTCAATCAATCAATGAGATATTTGATATTGGAACCAAGAATTACTTAAGGTTTAAACACAAGTATTCACTTACACAAACTTGTATGAAAATAAATCTATGTTCATTCATTTCCCATTAAGAGTATCAATTGAAATGTGTTTTATGAAAGCATGTAAACACTCAAGCCAAACACATGAGAGATTTATTTTTAATCCCAAAATCTAAATGTTGTAGAGATGTAACAAAATACCTCAAGTCCAATGCAACGCACTTAGTAAATTTTACCTTTTTTTAAATTTGTTTTAAGCATTTTCCATGAAAGCAAGCTATGAACCTTCAAATGAACAAGACAAGAAAACAAGCAAACAAGATATGCAATGTATATTCAACTTATGCAAATCTTAAGATGGTTATATATGGAAATTAATTGTTAGAAACAATAATAACCAGGAAATAATCCAAATGACAACTTACATCATGCATTGAACCATGTGAAAAATAAGTGCATGCTAATCATCAAATACCCTTTTTTTAATTTTGATTTTTTGACCTTGTCAACAAGATTGAACTTATACCACATGAATTCGGACCCTAAATCCAAAATGTAAAAAAAAGACCTCTATCAAAAAATAGAGAGCTTTCCAAAAATATCAAAATTTCAACAAGATCTTTTCATTTGTGCTTTAGAGAGCCATTTTCTCAAAATAGACCAATTTTTATAAATCGACCAAATGAGCTATGATGTGACTTCTAAATTAAAAAAAAAATGAATAGACACCCTGTAGAATTTGAAGAACTTTTTGAAAATGTAAATTTTTTTGAAAAATATGCTAATTTGCGTTGAAAATTAATTTTTTATGAAAAATTAAGAAAAAATTATAAAAAATTGAAAATACCTAAAAAAATTTTGAATTTTTTATTGGAGCTTCTCTTATATGTTGCCAACTTGAAAAAAAATTTTCAGACCAAAAAACCAAGCCGTTTGGGAGATATGATCAAATCTTTCAAATCTAGGGTTTTCCATCTCTAAACAAATCTGCACAAGGGTTAGCTTTAAAAATAATCAAAACCAACATGCAAGAGGTGGGTTGCCCCACAGTGGGTGCCAAAAATGTGTGCTAAAATTTTATCACACTTCTATGAATCATTGCATGCAAGGAAACTCAAGAATGAGCTGTCACAAATCGATCCATAGCTCTTTATGCATGGAGTTGCAAGATTATGGATTTGCTCTCAGTTAGAGCTATGAAGCATATGACCTTGCTAGTCAACCACACAATGAGAGATTTCAAATCAAAGACAAGGGAAAAAATGCCAATATCTCCAATGAAATCCAAATGAATGCAATGCAATGCAAAATTAATCTAAGATGAGCATGCAAGTATGCAAATTAGGCTATGAAAATGGAAATGAAAGAGTTACAAACCCTCTAATTAAACTATGTGAGATTAATCTAAAACATGAAAGAAAATGATACCATGATGATTCAACTATGATGCAAGCTAGGATGTGATGTAGATGCAAGATGAATGCCAATGATGCTCCAAATCTTCAAAACTTGATGCAAGAATGTTTCCAAAAGCTTCAAGATGACTTAGAAAACCTGTAGCATAACAATAGCATAAAATTCAAGTGTATGCAAAATGAAGAAGAGAGCTCTTCTTTTATAAAGAATGAGAATCAATGGATGATCGAGATTAAGAGGCAAAAGACTTAATCAATGATGGAGAAAAATAGAAGCTTCATCCTTGTGCACAAATATCTTTCAAAAAAAAATAGGAGTTGACTTTAGTGTCCATATGAGACAAAAAGTACTTTTTCTCTTTTTTATAAAATAAGAATAATGCTTTATTTGTGCAACTTAGGATAAGAGGAAAAGTGGGGGCTTTTTATTTATTAAAAAGGGAGGAAATATTCCTTTTAAATAAATAAAGACTTTAAGATAAAATGGTTAGCCCAAGGCAAATAATCAAAAAATGATAAAATAGGATTTGATCAAAGAAATTGATATAATTGATATTGTTGATATTTGAAAATATTGATTCAGGGATTTGACAAATTGCTGAATGGGGGCCCAAAGTCTAGGTGACCATTTTAGGGTGCATACATTAGCAGACCAAGATTTGTATTCTGGCTTCTTTTGAGATGGTTCAGACACCTTTTGTTCTGAAGCTTTGATGGCTTGGGTGCCAATAGTTAGATTGAAAGCTGGTGCCTTTGATGGGGCACAGATAGTATCAACAACACCATCTGTGACAATGCCTTTATTCTTGTTCCAATTTTTGTTCTTGTCTTTAGAATTAGATCCTGATTCGTACTTGTCTTTTTGAAGTGTAATTTCTCTTTTTTTCACAAGTATTTTTTCAATTTTGATCGCATTGTCTACCATCTTATCAAAAGACGTATGATCTTGCATTTGTAAAGGGTAATTGATTTCTAGAACAAGATTATTGATGAAGATTTCTAGTTTCTTAGTTTCTGGAATAAGCCTAGCATATAGAGAGAATTTCTTCCTCCATCTTTTAAAAAATGTCAAGAATGGTTCACCTGGATATTGTTTGAGATTATAGATATCAATCATGGTGACTGGATGTTGAATATTGTAGGAGTATTGCTGATAGAATAATTTGATCAACTCCTCAAAAGTTTTGATAGTAGAAGGCAATCTAGAGAACCAATGAATGGCTGCCCCCCCAAAGATCGAGGAAAGAGATGCATCAGATAGGTTGGTTCGTGCATGAACTCCATAGATTGTGTACAGAATTCTTTGACATGATCTTAGGGATCCAAATGTCCATCATACTTATCATACTTAGGAATCTCCACTATTTTTGGGAATGGTGGCATGTACAAGTCTTTGTCAAATGGAAAAGGACATAGGGCCTCTATGGAGAACTCCTTGGGTTCCTTTTCTTTCTCAAGGTTATTAAGCTTTACTTGCATGACATGCATCTGTTTCATCATAGCTGTGAGCGGAGTTTCTTCCTCATGTGTAATGATATCTTCAACATTAAAGTTGGGAGGAAGTTTAGCTCCTTGATGAGCTAATTGTAAAAAGTATGCTTCTCTGTCTTCTTTCAAGAAATGCTTCATCATTCATTTGAAGTTATCATCATTTTGATATTGAGCAATTTCTTCAAGTGTGAGTTCTTGATCTGCACCATGTTGAGATTGAGCTCTTTGAGAGCCAAAGTTTGTCTCTGCTTGAGACATGGTGGGAGTTCTACCTGGGATAGATTGATGAGGAGTTTGTTGATTACCTCTGTGAGTTGATGAAGGAGGAATGTAACTAGTTTTTAATCGAAAGTTACCAAGACCGTCATCTTCGTAAAGACCATAATTGTAGAGTTGCTCAAGAGTTGGAGCTTGGAGAGTGGTTATAGGAAAATTATGGGATGCTTCTCCAGATTTCTTGTGAGAGGAAGCTCTAGTTTCCACCATTAACCTTGGGTGAATCAAAAGAATATGATGAAAACAACTGAAGAAGGATCTCATTCAAGAAGATCAAATGATAGAACCTTGTCAAGGTTTTGATTGATTAAAGCTTAGATTAGACATAGATGATGGAGACTATGCCCTGGATGTATGGGTAGACTCCCAAAAGATAGCGGACATGAGTTCACAACACTTAGTCATTTTAATGATTGATTGAAGATTGATAGTTATGACAAGGTTTTGACACAAGATGATAAAGACTCAAATCGATTAAACAGAAGGCTAAGTCAAATTCAAAAGGCCACTTTAGGAAAATGATTGGATTCTCAGTAGTTTGCTGCTTTGTTCCTGACACAGTGATTTGTTTGACAGATTCTGGAAATAGGCTGAAAAGCTGGATATCTAGCAATTCTGACAATTTTCTAGCAATTTTTCAAAAATTCTCAAATGACTTTCTGCAGGCTCATACGACAGTGGGTATAGCATGAAATGATAATTGACAAGCTCGTAGAAGAGTTGATAACAGGAAAATTGACTTTTGAAAATGACTGACGGAAACACTCGTACGACAATATACAAGTTACCATACGATAATTAGGGAGTTATGAAATGACTCTTGACCAAAACTCATACAATTTTATGACCTGATGAGATGACTTTTGACTCCAGAAAGGAATTTCACTTCAATTTTTGCAAATTTTTGGGGTTTTCAGTTTTAGATTGTTTGCAAATTTCAATGTCCAGATTTGAGGATTGTAACAGATTTGTTCATTTTTAGTAACTAGATAGATAAGCAAGCATGCAAAATAGCAAGCAAGTGATTTCAAGCATGTCTGAAAATAATGAACAAGGGAAAAAGCAACCTTGCACATAAATAATCAAGTGACTTATTTGTGCTAATCCTTAGAAGTGCTAATTATGTATGTTCCAAAAAGTTTTGCATTAACGCACATATTCCTAGAAAATGAAAATTTGGCCTCACTAGGGTTTTTAGTAATGGTTTGACTCTGCAACTTTTATGATCTAAGAGGGTGAACTCCAATCTAGGTGCACCGGAGTTTTGACACAGTCCGAAAACTTAATCTTTAGGATCTACTAGGGAGATCTGACAGCCCAACAATAGACCACACTTGTGGAGATTTCTTCCAACAGGACATTTATATAGCGGTTGTCACTACCACGGTGAAAATGGCTATTACCACTTGAGGTTCCGTCAACGTGGTTGACCCAATTAAGGGAATGTCCACTATGGTTAACCCTCTCTAAAGGTGACTCACAAGATATACCACATGGGGACTAGATCAGATTCAAGGATCTAAGTTTCTGGTACTATCCAAAAAGAAAGTAGAGCATAATCCCCTAGCCTCTTCACTTCACCAAAACAAAGCAGACAGATAAATCTAATGCGCTAAGACTAAGATTATCTCACAAAGATCTATGACATCAACCCCTTATGATCTATCAACCTCTCCGGAGAGAGAATGTATCGATCAAAAGTTGAAGACACACAGATCTAGTAGAACGTGAGATGCCCTCAGTATCCTCCCTACCTACAAGGGTTTCTTCATTGAGAAGAATTTCACTGGAAACTCACTCTCTCAAGAGCCACAAATAGTGTTCATAGGGCCTATTTACTATGTGTATAAAGATGCTGAAAAGCAAATCTATGTTCATTTTTATAGCCCAAAATGAAATATGTGATATAAAAGCAATAAAGGTCACACAAGCTTGACACAGAAGAGTTCTTTTTAATCCAAATTGAAATGTTATCAGCTGAAAAGATTACCTGAATTCCTCACAACGTGATTAGTAGATTCTTACCTATTTTTAGCAATTCTTGCACTTTTTCCAATAAAAAACCAGTGAAAATCAATAAAAAATAAAGAATTTCAATTGTTAGGGTTAGCTGTTAGTCAAAATCTGAAAACCAAATCTGACAAACTACCTGAAAAAGTGAAACGACAATTGAACCCTAACACTGAAACTCGTATGACAATGGGTTACCACCTAGATGACAATCTAGAAGCTTGTACAACAATGGGTATTAGATCACATGACAATCGAGCTTCTAGACGACAGTGGGTTTATGCTTGTGTGATCCTCAATCAAATCAACTGTCGTACGATAGTGGGTATCTCCTGGTATGAGTTTCTGACAAAACTTGTACGAAAATTGTACAGATAGAGAATAACAATCATAGCTTGGAACATAAAAAGACAAGAAAATGAGAGAAATTGATAAAATTTGAAGGGAAACCCATTTCAGGGCCCCACGGTGGGCGCCAAAAATGTGTGTGTGAATTTTGTACCTAATCTGTAGACACAACACTTCAGTAAAACATTAGAGGTTAGCTAAAATTGAAATCGTGCAATAAATGAAAAACTAAACTAACTAGGCGATTTACTGGCTTCTAGTAGATGCGAGTATGTATTCTTAGATTATACCGAGATCAGTGACCTTGACGACACCTAAACAAAAGATTTGAAAGCAAAATCTAGATATGGAATGAATGCAATTAATCTATTTTTTTGGTTTTTCTATGAAATTATGATAATGAAAACTTGATATGAATCTATGCTAATATGAAAAATGATATGCTAAAAGGATCTAACAATAATATTCTAAATGATATGGATACTATGCAAAAATAATAAAAATCTCACAACAACTCAAATTCTCAAAATCGATTCTTTAGTCTCCAATTTGGCAGCGTGAGTGTGCAATTCGTGGATGATCCCAAATGAAGAGCTGAAGCCTTAATTTATAGAAATCTAGGGCTTTGGAGGTGCATGAAAAAAAGCCATAAATCACTCAAATAACTCAAGTTGATTTTTGAGTTATTTTTAAATAAAAGGATAATTAACTCACAAAAACATGCAAAAGCAGAGTTTAACTCAAAATAGAGTTTAGATTTAATTGATAATTGATAGTTGTCTGCTTTTCTGATTGTGCATGTTTTATTTATGAATTAATTTAATAATAAAGTGATTTATTTCCAACTTAACTAATTTTGAAAAATAAAACAATTGATTTATGGGTTAATCAATTATTTTTCAAACTTTTATTCAAAAATAATATTATTAAAAATTGACAACTTGCTTTAATTAATTAAATAAGAATTTAATCAATTATTCATAGGATTTTGGATTTATTGTCAAAATTAAATAATACAATTTAGGAATAAATAGAATTAAATTCAATTAAATAATTAAGTGACAGAATTAAATCTAAGTAATTAAATATTTAGAATATTCGATTAATCAAACTTTAAGATAAATTAGATTTATCGCCAAATAATCATTAAATTAAAGATAATTATGATAAATAGGAATATTGCTAGGAATATTCTCTAATGCAAAATTTATGATAATCAATTAGGATTCGATGATGTTCAGATGTGCCTTAGGTTAGGACTTTGATGTCGAATTTGTTTGATGTGTCGATATAGGAGGTTAATGAACCTATAGCCCATTTTTTGGGGTATTACATATATAAAGTTTGATATGAAGATAATAGGTCCTGAATGACCAAAGATAATGTTAACTATAATAGCAAATGAACCAATGATTGTGAAAAAGTGTCAAAACACCTAATTCTGAACCTTATGATTGTGAAGAAGTGAGTGATCGATTCCAGATCCAATTGTCGATAAGAATCACATTGGTATCACATCTGAACCCTTCAGTTTTCAAAGAACTAAGGAAATAACACTAATGAACCGATGGTTACAAAAGACTGATGTAGTTTACAAGATTAAGAGAATACCAGATTGATATGGATCTCGATGAATCTGATATGCCCCGAGCGATGATTGATTTTCCCCAAGTGATGAGGTCTTTTTGATGAATCAACAACTAGACGTGGTTGTTGTCTTGATTACTGAGTAAATATATGATTCCAAATTTAGATTACAGACTTGAATGATGTGCAATACCATGCCCCCTTCGGGATTAAAATTGAAATTTGACAAGAAAAGTTAACGTTATAGTTTAGAAGCATGTTAATTGATTTGAGAAGTGGTTATTCACATTCGAGAATGTGTTCTGCATCACTTAGAGGTCCTAAAGACCAAGTTTGACTAGGTTTGACCATGAGTTGACCATAGTTGACCAAGTTAAAATTTTGATAGTTTGATGTAAGATAATCAGTTAAGTTGAATTCTGGATTTCTTGTGATGATTGAAGGTCGATTATGCAAGTAGTTAATAATATGAATGATCTCAGATTTTGATTTTGATCCCGAAAAAGGATTCTACTTGTTGTTTCATTGGAGGAACCTTTGTGTGAGATTCAACTCTTGTTAGATTTCAAGATGCGATTTGAAGAATCGTTTAAGCATTGAAGTTTAGCTAGTCATTGTGAGATCATGCAAACATTCAGAATGCAAAGAGACATGCAGAATGAAATGCAACCTAAGACCTAGGACCTAGTCACTGATCATGTGTCAGTCATTCTCATCATTGAATTTTTAGGTAACCTGATAAATCAATACAATGCCCACTAGTTAGGAAACTATAGACATATGAATATCAATTTGTATGCGTAGGAATCAATACAACACCCACTGGTTAGGCAACCATGGACATATGAATATCGATTTTATTTTCGGAATGTCAGATTAGATATAAGCACCAAGGCACAAATGTCAGGATGACCTGAATATCATGTCCATTTTGATATAGCAATTTGTATAAGCATCAGAACATAAATGTCGTGATGACCTAAATACGCTTTGCATGCAAACACCTCAAATAGTCAAGAGATCATACTAAATCCAATGTGAATTACCCGTAGTGACCCTTTATCATTCACATCCTTAGGTAAGATCACGTTTCACAGTAGGAGAAAGAACTCACTAAAAAAAAGAGATAATAGTTAGATCAAACTTCCTTGAATTTTTTGGGTATCAATGGTCGAAGTACGCATGGCCATCCAATTCGAGATAGAGGCTCTTACAGTCAGACACCATTTCAATCCAAAATTTCCAAAGTTGTTAGATTTTCACATACAAACAAAAGACAAAGAAAAGATTATGCCCCCAGTCATTACTCTCTAAATCCTGTAAAGGACATCATCGAAGAGCTCGAAAGGACATAATATGCAAAAATCTCAATGTGAATCAGTAAGCATACAAGGAGATAAAAGCATGTAAAAAACATAGATTGTTTTCAGTTTGTGTTTGATGTTTGATTGCGTTGTTGTAGATGCAAAAATCCTTTCTGGAGATGACACTGACTGACTGACTCAAATGAAGCTTCAAAGGACCTTGACTAGATATGACTCGTCTAAGATATACTGGAGACCATAGGATATGACATTGATCGCCCCCAAGTGTTAAGTAGTGATAGGATACAAACGCTTGAGCTGATTGGTGTACAGACCGACTTATCAAAAATAGGAATGCAAAAATAAACTGGGAGATATGTACAAACTAAAGCAAGACTGAAAGCTAGGAAAGACCAAGATTGCATTGATAGATGGAGCATTTTGAAGCAAGTGGGACCTATTTGCCAGGTTTTCACCATCTTGGAAAAGATTCTATTTTTGCTACCAAGGCGCCTATTTCCAGGTTTTCACCAAGGCACTTTTTCTTTTTCTCATTTTTTTTTGTGTTTTTCATTTTTTGTATTTTTCATTTTTTTTTTTGTACTTTTAGTATTTTTTACTTTTTTTTGTGAATCATCAAGGTGCCTATTTTTAGGTTTTCACCAAGATGTTCATTTTTTTAGGACTTTTTCCAATTTTAAATATTTTTTCAGGACATTTTACCATAGACTGAATGCCTTAGGCATAGAATTTCTTCAGATTGTGAATGTTGATTGGTTCTCGAAGCTGTTCTCCTTCAGTTGTTGAGAATTGATAGGCACCTGAGCCAAAAGTAGTAGTGATTACAAAGGGACCCAGCCAGTTGGGTTCAAACTTCCCCTTGCGTTCTCGATGTGATTGATTTCAGGATTTTCTCTCAAGACTAGATCACCAACCTAAAATTCTCTATGTCTGACTTTCTTGTTGTAACCTCTAGACATTCTCTTCTGATATACTCTGAGATGATCATATGCTACTTGTCTAAGCTCATCTAGTAGTTCAAGTTCTTGTAACCTAGACATTCTGTAGTCATCATCAGTTACTAGACCATGCATTCTGATTCTTAGTGATGAGATTTCAACCTCAATAGACAGTACCACTTCAGACCCATAAACTAAAGCGAATGGAGTAGCCCCAGTGGGCATTTTGATACTTGTTCTGTAGGCCCAGAGAGCTGGATTGATCATGAGATGCCAGTCTCTTCCTGTTTTATTAACTGTACGATGTAAGATTTCCAATAGATTCTTGTTAGAAGCCTCTGCTTGTCCATTCCCTTGAGGATAGTAGATAGATGACCAATGTTGTGTAATCTTGAATTTAGCACATAGATAATCTAGATCTTTGTTCTTGAATTGTCCACCATTATCTATGATTATGGAATGAGGTATCCCATATCTGCATATGATATAGTTCAATATGAACATAGATATTTTCTTTCCAGTTGCTTGTGTCAAAGGGACTGCTTCTACCCATTTTGTAAAATAATCTATAGCTGTGATTATATGGGTATGTCCATTAGAAGAATAAGGATGTATAGCTCCTATAAGATCAAATGCCCATTGGTGAAAAGACCATTGTGTAGTAAAGGGAATTAGATCTCTCCCTAGAGCATGAATTAAGTTTCCATGCACTTGGCACTTTTGACAGTTCTTAGCAAATTTGATAGACTCTTTCTCCATTTCAAGCCAATAGTACCCAGCCCTAATAAGTTTTTGAGCTAGTGTTAAACCATTCAAGTGTGACTCACAAATGCCATCATGGACTTCCTCTAACACATGTTGAGACTCTTCCCATTCTAAACATCTAAGTAGCATACCATCTAGACCTTGTTTGTACAGATCATGACCAATGATGACATATTCAGATGCATTATGGATAAGGTATCTCTTTTCATGGCGGTTGAAGGTATCAAGAATGATTTGGTCTTGGAGATAGGAGAATAAGTTTTTGTATATGGATGAATCATGACCAACAACAGTGCAGATCATGCAGGTTTTGGGGGAATCATATGCAGGATAAGATAGTGCTTCCACTAGGAACTCATAGCATAGCTCATGTTCAAGCTGCTGTAATAAAGTAGATAGCATTGCCATTGCATCGAAAACCTTATTTTCTGTTCTAGGAATTTGCTCAAATGTGATAGATATGAAATACTTCTTTAAATCATCTACCATTCTCTTATAAGGATTGAGCTTTTCATCTTTAGTTTGGTATACATCATTGACTTGATGGATAACAAGTTGAGAGTCTCCATGAATGTGTAGCTTTGTCACTCTCCACTTAATTGAGATTTTCATACCATTCAAAAGGGCTTCATATTCTACAATATTGTTTGTGCAAGGGAGCTTTAATCTGAATGCTTTTGAGATTGAGTATCCATGAGGAGTTATGAACAATATGCCCACTCCTGATCCATTCTATGTATAGGAGCTGTCAAAGAATAAATGCCATTCTCTAAAAGAAAGAGTCATGATAGAGGAATTTGGAAATTCCATTTGCATTGGTGTATCATCAATCATAGGTGCATCTGCTAATTGATCAGCAATAACCTATCCTTTGATAGCTTTTCTTTCCACATATTCAATGTCAAATTCAGTTAAGAGCATGACCCATTTAGTTAATCTACCTGTGAGGGCAGCTTTGCTTAGAAGGTACTTGAGTGGATCAATCTTAGCTACCAAATGTGTGGTATGAGATAACATGTAATGTCTCAGCTTTTGTGATGCAAAGATCATAGCTAGACAAGCTTTCTCAATCATTGAATAGTTCTTCTCATATGCAACCAATGTTCTACTGATATAGTATATAGCTCTTTCCTTTTTGTTCTCATCATGTTGTGCAAGCAATACCCCCAGTGATGTATCTGTAGCGGAGACATATAAGATCAAAGGCTTCCCTGGAATGGGAGGCATTAAGATAGGATGGTTTGATAGATACTTCTTGATATGGTTAAAGTTATTATCACATTCTTCATTCCATGCAAAGGTCACACCTTTATGTAATGTTTTTGTAAAAGGTTGTGATATGTCTGCTAGCTGTGATATGAATCTTCTGATAGAATGAACTCTTCCTTGCAATGTCTTCATTTGACTAATATTCTTTGGAGGTTGCATCTCCATTATAGCCTTCACTTTAGTTGGATCAACTTCAATGCCCTTCTTTGAAACTATGTATCCTAAGAGCTTTCCAGAAGTGACACCAAAAGCACACTTCTTAGGATTTAGTCTAAGACTAAATTTTTCCATTCTGTCTAGTATCTTGCTCAAGTCATTTAGATGTTCAAATTGAATCATATATTTTGCTAAAGTATCATCAAAATAATCCTCCATAGTCCTATGCATCATGTCATGAAAAATAGAAGTCATAGCTCTCTGATATGTAGCACTAGTGTTTTTAAGCCCAAATGGCATGACATTCCAACAGAAGGTCCCCCATGCACATGTAAAAGCAATTTTCTCTTGATCCTCTGGAGCAATTTTTATTTGATTATACCCAAAAAAACCATCCATTAAAGAATACATCTCAAAGCCCGCCGTCATGTCCACTATCATATCAATGTTAGGTAGTGGAAAATCATCCTTAGGGCATGCTCTGTTTACATCTCTAAAGTCTGTGCACACTCTGATTGATTTATCTGGTTTTAAAATAGGTACAATATTAGAGATCCACTTTGTATAATCAATAACTCGGATGAATTTGGCTTTTAGGAGCTTCTCTAATTCAACTTTTACCAAGAGTGCAACATGAGGATGCATCTTTCTCAATTTTTGCTTAACAGGTTTGACATTTGGAGCTATAAATAAATGATGCATTATAAGATTAGGATCCAACCCTGGCATATCTGAATATTTTCATGCAAAGTTGATCTTCTTTTCTATTAGGAATGTAGTAAATTTTTGCTTCTCTTCTTTTGATAAAGATTGTGCTACATGAATCAACTGTGGTTCTTCTGTTGTTCCCAAGTTGATGGATTGAGTAGGCTCTATTAGAACTGGAGATCTGTCCTGTAAATGACTCAGAAGGACATCAAATATCTCATCCTTAGGCACCGTAGAGAGGTTTTCACTTTCAGATACATCATTTATTTTTGCTTTTGTAGGTTCTGAGACTGCCACAAAGTGGTTTTCACCCTCAAAACTCCTTTTCTTTTTATTCTTATTCTTATTTTTTTGACTAAGATACTTGATGTCCGACTCCATCATGCTAATGCTTGGTTCACTAATGGAAGTCCTCATAGGCTCAACTACATTGAGGTAGCAAGCAAGGGCATAGTCATTCGGGAAGGTATAAATACCATGGCTCGGATTTGTGGAGGTTTGATCAAGAAGTTCAGGATGTTGGATAGTCAAAATGGGGAAAGATTGGGAGATAGTGTTTACAGATATGGATCTGTCATCATTGGTCCTAACCCGATGCTTGAGTTCAAAGGTGATATTACAACTTAAGACATTCAATTCATGAATAGGCTCAATGTCATTGTGGGGGTCCAATTCAGCCATCGGTGGATTAGACTCGTTAAGTTCATTACTTCGCTCTAGACTTACTTTGGGTTTAGGTGCATATTGGTGTATAACATCAACATGTTTCTCTATAATAAGCTCATCTTCTTTTGGAATGGCTCCCCATTTATAGTCATTTGATTCTTCATCTATGCCTCTAGGAAATCTAAGAACATGAGTAAAGTCAGGATGAATACCCCAAGAAGGGTTACCCTCAGATTCTGATTTGAATTCATACTCATGGGAATTTGTCTCAGAATAACTACCACCTTCCTCTTTGTCTATTTGATTATCTTTGAGATTAGCTGGTTCTTGTGTGGCAACTATCTCTTGCTCTATAGTAGGTTCTTGTGCTTCTACTACATTAATTCTTTTGATTGGGTCATCTTCAACATTAAGAAGATCTTTGATTTCCTTAGGCAAACACTCATAAGGAACAAGTTCTGAGCCGTCTGAATCATTATCTGATGGTTTAGTTTCTTCCTTCTTAATAAGGGGTTCTCCTGGTGCGATCTGCTCTATGACATGGGAACAATTACCTTTGAGGTGGAAGGGTTTCTTTTTAAAGCCTAAGCCAACAATATCTTTGTTTTCCCTACCAGTGTAATACCCCAAAAATGGGCTATAAGTTCATTAATCTTCTATATCAACATATCGAATGAAATCCACATCAAAGTCCTAACCTAAGGCACATCGGCACATCATCGAATCCTAATTGATTATCTCAAATTCTGCATCGAGGAATATTCCTAGTAATATTCCTAATTATCCTAATTATCTTTAATTTAATGATTATTTGGTGATAAATCCTATTTATCCTAAAGTTTAATTAATTGAATATTCTTAATATTTAATTAATTAGATTTAATATTGCCACTTAATTATTTAATTGAAGTTAATTATATTTATTCCTAAATTGTATTATTTAATTTTGACAATAAATCCAAAATCCTATGAATAATTGATTAAATTCTTATTTAATTAATTAAAACAACTTGTCAATTTTTAATAATATTATTTGGAATAAAAGTTTGAAAAATAATTGATTAACCCATAAATCAATTGTTTTATTTTTCAAAATCAGTTAAGTTGGAAATAAATCACTTTATTATTAAATCAATTCATAAATAAATCATGCACAATGAAGAAAAGCAGACAACTATCAATTATCAATTAAAGCTAAACTCTATTTTGAGTTGATCTCTGCTTTTGCATATTTTTGTGAGTTAAATATCCTTTATTTAAAAATAACTCAAAAATCAACCTGAGTTATTTGAGTGATTTATGGCTTTTTTTTCCCATGCACCTCTAAAGCCCTGAATTTCTATAAATTAAGGCTTCAGCTCATCTCAAATCATCTCATAATTGTGCAAACTTATGCTGGCGAATTGGTGTCTGAAGAATCAAAGCTTCTTTTGCAAATCAAACAACTTTGTGAGATCATTCATATTTTAGCATATCATATTAGAATTTCATTTCTAGATTATCATAGCATATCAGTTTTTACATATCATAGATTTCATATCATTTTTTGATCTTATTGTATAGAAAATATAAAAAAAATAGATTAATTGCATACATTCCATATCCATCTTTTGCATTAAAATCTTTCATTTAGGTTTCGTCAAGGTCACTAATCTCGATAAAAATCTGAGAACATCATACTCGCACCTATTAGAAGACAGTAAATCACTTGGTTAGTTTAGCTTTCAATTTATTACAGCTTTCATTTTTGCTAACCTCTAATGTTTTACTGAAGTGTTGTGTCTACAGATCAGGTATAAAATTTACACACACATTTCTAGCACCCATCGTGGAGCTCTGAAATAGGTTTCCATTCTATTCTATCAAATTTCTATCATTTTTCTCAAACCCAGGATCACAAGGTTAATTTTTGTGAGTTTTGTGATAATTTTTTGGGCTATTTTTCCAGAAATCTGACTGATGTTTTTATTAGTATATGCACATATGACATGATAAAAATTTTAAATTTATATTTTTGGAAAGGTATTTGAGTTATCTTTCATTTTCCATTGGTTTGGATTAATTTTGTTTTGATTTGCAAAAGTTATGATCATTTTAGTGAAGACTGGTCTGAACCTGATTTTATGAAATCTGACTGATGTTTTTATTGGTACATACACATATGATATGATAAAGATCCAAAATTTATATTTTTGGAAAGGTATTTGAGTTAGATTTCATTTTCCATTGGTTTGGATTAATTTTGTTTTTATTTGCAAAAGTTATGATCATTTTAGTGAAGACTAGTCTGAACCTAATTTTATGAAATCTGACTGATGTTTTTATTGGTACATGCACATATGACATGATGCAGATCTAAAATTTATATTTCTGGAAAGGTATTTGAGTTAGCTTTCATTTTCCATTGGTTTGGATTAATTTCATTTTTATTTTCAAAATTTATTGTTGATTTAGTGCAAACTAGTCAGAATCTAATTTTTTATGACAACAGGTTTTTCGATTATCAAATGACATATTATCTTTGACTAACTTGATTTTCTACCACGTGGGGTTGATAAGTTGTATTTATTTTTTTGATGAATTTTTATAACATTGGGTTTCATGTACAAGAATAAGTAAGTTTTTCATAACAGTGGGTTGCAGGTGCAGGTACATCTTGTGGGTACAAAAGATAGAAGACAAAAAGTGCAATAATTGCTAAAAATAGGTAAAAATCTACTAAGCACGTTGCAAGGAATTTAGGTAATATTCTTAGCTAATAAGACTTTGATTTTGGATTAAAATGAACATTTCATGTGTCTAGCTTGAGTGACTTTTATTGCTTTCCTATCACAGACTTCATTTGGGCTATAAAAATGAACATAGTTTGCTTTCAACATCTTTGTTACACATAGTAATTAGGCCCCATGAACACTATTTGTGGATCTTGAGAGAGTGGGTTTTTAGTGAAACTCTTCTCAACGAAGGATCCCTTGTACGTGGGGAGGATACTGAGGGAGTCTCACGTTCCACTAGATCCGTGTGTCTTCAACTTTTGATCGAAACATTCTCTCTCTGAAGAGGTTGATAGATCTTAAAGGGTTGATGTCATAGATCTTTGTGAGATAATCTTGGTCTTAGTGTGTCGGATTAATCTGTCTACTTTGTTTGGGTTAAAAGTGAAAAGGCTAGGGGATTATGCTCTACTTCCTTTTTGGATAGTAGCAGAAACCCAAATCCTTGAATTTGAAACCAGTCTCCATGTGGTATATCTTATGAGTCATCTTTAGAGAGGGTTAACCATAGTGGACATTCCCTTAATTGGGTCAACCACGTTGACGGAACCTCAAGTGGTAATAGCCATTTTTTCCATGGTAGTGACAGCTGCTATATAAATGTCCTTGTGGAAGAAATCTTCACAGGTGTGGTTCATTGTTGGGTTGTTAGATCTCTCTAGCAGCTCTTGATTGATTAAATTCTTAGACTGTGTCAAAACCCTGGTGCGCTGGGATTGGAGTTCACCCCTTTGGATCATAAAAGTTATAGAGTCAAACCATTACTAAAAACCCTAGCGAGGCCAAATTTTTATTTTCTAGGGTATATGTGCATTATTGCAAAACATTTTTGGAACATACACAATTAGCGCTTCTGAGGATTAGAATGAATAAGTCACTTAATTGTTCATGCGCAAGGTTGCTTTTGCCCTTGTTCATTATTTTTAGACATGCTTGAAATCACTTGCTTGCTATTTTGCATGCTTGTTTATCTATCTGGTTATTGAAAATGGACAAATTTGTTACAATCCTCAAATCTGGACATTAAAATTTGCAAACAATCCGAATCTAAAAACTCAAAATTTGCAAAATCTAAAGTAAAATTCTTTTCTGGAGTCAAAAGTCATCTCAGGAGGTTAGAAAGTCATACGAGTTTCTATCAAGTGTCATTTCATTACTACCCATTTGTCGTATGGTAAAGAACCTAGTGGCGTACGAGTCTTTCTGCCAGTCAAATTCAAAAAGTCAAATCCTACTAGCAACTGTCGTGTGAGTTTTTTAACTGTCGTGCCAGATACTTAGCTTTTTCAGCCTATTTCTAGAATTTGTTGAACAAATCATTGTGTCAAGAATAGAGCAGCAACTACTGAGAATCCAATCATTATCCCAAAGTGGTCTTTTGAATCCGATCTAGCCTTCTATTTAATGAATTTGAGTCTTTATCATCTTGTGTCAAAACCTTGTCATAACTATCAATCTTCAATCAATCATCAAAAAGACTAAGTGTTATGAACTCATGTCCGCTATCTTTTGGGAATCATACCCATACATCTAGGGCATAGTCTCCCTCATCTAAGTCAAATCTAAGCTTCAATCAATCAAACCTTGACAAGGTTGCGTCATTTGATCTTCTTGAATCAATTCATTCTTCAGTTGTCTTCATCTTGTTCTTTTGTTTCACCTAGGGTTAATGGTGGAAACTAGAGCTTCCTCACATAAGAAATCAAGAGAAGCATCTCATACCTTACCTTTGACTCATATCCAGGGTCCAACTCTTGAACAACTCTACAATTTTGGTCTTTACGAAGATGATGGTCTTGGCAAATTTTGATTAAAAACTGGTTACATTCCCCCTCCATCAATTCAAGGAGTCAATCAACAAACTCTACATCAATCTATTCTAGGGAGTCCTAAAAATCCTAACATGTCTCAAAGAATCAATACACATGAGGAAGAAATTCTAATCATAGCTATGATGAAATAGATACACGCTATGCAAGTCAAACTTAACAAACTTGAGAAAGAAAAGGAACCTAAAGAGTTCTCCATGGAAGCTCTATGCCCTTTTCCATTTGATAAAGACTTGTACATGTCACCATGCTCTCAGACAGAATATGAGCAATGTGATAATCCTTTTGATACCTCTTCCACGGAGAATGACACACCCATCTTTGAAGACTTTGAAGACTATGACTATGATGAGAGATAATATAGTGATACCTATGAACCCTCTATTCCTAAGAATCCTCCTCGTCGTGTGTTCCTACTTACTACAAATGGGCCGTCACATTGGATAGATCATGATGGTGATCCATATGATTCTGATTTTGAAAGAGACTTTGATGATTTTTGTAAACAATATCTAGATGATACATCTACTTCTATTGAGGAAGAGAAAGCTTACCGAGCTGATTATAAATGTGCATACTATAAGGATCTCTCCTCTAAGAATTCTCATGTTGAAAATAAAGATTACACTCTCAAGAAAGATCATGTTAGTGCTGAACCTTTGTCTTGTGATGGTTCGCTTCCATCCCCTAGTTCCTCCAATACCCATACATTTCCTAAAGCTTCCAAGCCTATCAAATCTTTCACAAGTCCTTCATCCACCAAAGGTCCTAATACTTTTCATGCAATTTACTATAGTTATCCTCAAGGGCTATCTCTTAAAGAAACTCAAGCTAACCTTCACTTGGCTGAAAATACTTTCAATAATGCTAACCCCAAAGAGCCTAAGCCTTTATATGCTATAATGCCTACTCCAGCTAATCCTTCCCCATCTCTTCCAAAGTCTTCTATACAATTGCAACATGATCCCTTGTCCTTAGAAGTAGCTCCATGTCAAGAGGACTCTAAAAATGATAAAGAAAATAACATAAAGAAAGATCAAGATCAAGAACCTTCCATGTCATCCAATCCTTTTCATGATGTCTCTTATCTGCTTTAGGGTTCTTTTGATCCTGCACACCCTTTCTCATGCATTCCACCATGTCTTAAGTCTTCTCCTAAGCAAGATCAAGCTACTACTTACATTGTTGAGCTTATTGACAATCAAAATAAACTTACTACACTTCCACTTTCCAAAGATGGTACTTCCATTAAGGTTGGTAAAAATGGTGTTGTTCCTTCCAATGTTAAGCCTATTGAAAATCAAGAGAAAAATTATGTGCTTATGTTATCCAAAGATCCTTTTCAAGATCAAAGTCTTCCATCTTCTTGTTCTACCACTCCATGTTCGCTTCCACTTTCTACTCTTCCTAAGTCTTTACAAACTTTGAACAATTCTATCAAAGAAGGTGCTCCTATTCAAGATGTTCACGATCCTATTGAAAATCCTAATGCTCACTCTAAACATGCTGATGTCCTTGGTTGTCATATAGATGCTGATGAACTTATTGATTATCCTTTTGTATCTTCCATATCCATCTTTGGACCTCTTCCACCACTACAAAGGGCTTCACGTCTGCCTTCCATCTTGGGTCCTTATGTCCCTTCACTTTCCCCTCCTAACTCTCCTAATTCACCATCCATCTTGGGTCCTTACATCCCTCCATCTCCCATCTTTCCTCAAGATCAACATAGATGCATACCCTTGAATCCTTTTCATCCACCCACCCATTTAAACCAGTCATATCCTCCTTGTTCTTCCACAAGTCCCAAGTCTTTTGGAAGTAACTTGAATGTTCAATGCAAGAAAAAGAAGCAATACAAGAATCCATAAAAAAAAGAAGATCACTATGTCTCCTCTAATCGACATGGAGGCATAAAGTCAAAAGAGATATCTAAGAAAAAAAGTACAAGACAAGTATGGGTTCCAAAATCCATCATTAAAGATATTCTCTCTAGATCATCAAAAAAAAATGAAAAACCTACGACTATATGGATTCCAAAGTCTCTCTTAAAAGAGTCTGGTTTTGAGAAAAAAGTAAAGTTGACATTCAAGCTTCCAAAGGCTTCCACTTCATCTTCTTCCAAAAGCATTCTTCCATTTGATGCACCTAAACCACAACCTCTGCTATCCATTTGCCATATTCCTTCACGTATTCCTTCATCCACATTTCCTCCATCCTCTTGCCACCCTTCAAGGTGTGTGTTGACATTGATCTTGCCTTCCTTTCCATCTACCCTTTCACAATCCTTCCATTTATTATCCTTCTACCTTCTATCCTTTTTCCTCATTTGCCTATTCCTCCTATCTTCCAACCTCACTTGCTTTACATAAAACCTTATCTTCCATTTTTCTCTTCCATATTCCTTTCCCTATCAACATTTTTGAGAATATCATTTGAATCCTTGGCATATCATGGTTTAGCTTTTCAGGGAGCATTATCTAAAAAGCTTGCCTTCTTAAAAAAAAATAAAAAAAAAAATGAAAAAATAAAAAAATTGAAAATGTGCCTTGGTGAAAACTTAGAAACAAGCACCTTGGTAGCAAAAGGAAAGAGAAATAAATTCATCCTATGGTGAAAACCACTCCCTTGTGGCACCTTGGATAAGTATCATGATGAAAACCCAGCAATCAGGCATCATGCGTAGTTCTTCTACATCTTTCATCCATTCCGCCTTCTATCTTTGATCTTGACAAGGTTGACCTATACACGAACATTTGGCTATCTTGTGAGCTATCTTATGATGATCTTGCTTTCATTCCTTTCATTTTTAGTCTTCGTATCTATCTTCCTCCCTTCATTTTCACCTATCACTATCCTTTTCCCCTTTGGTCTTGATCTAAAAGAAAAAAAGAAAGAAAGAGTAAAACGTGATGCTTTGAAACCTCTTGACATGTCTACTCCTTTGGACTACATCCTGTCCTTCTTTGGCATTACGCTTTTGTGATTTATCCTATGTTAGCCTTTTATTGCTTGTCCAAATGCACTTTACATGACAATTTTTCCCTAGCTTGGGTATTCTTGAGGAGTTTTCCTTTGAGGATTTCTTCCCTTCCTTATCCTTCATTATCTTATCTTCCATCTCTTCCACCAGCTTGCCAATCCCTCTTGTTCTCCACCTTGCTAGACATTGGGACTACATGATATGATCTTGCTTGGGAGTTTGCAATGGAAAAAGATGCTATCAGGTATAACAAGTATCATAACCAGTATTAGAACAAGTATCAGAACCAGTATCAGAACAAGTATCGAAACCAGTATCAGAACCAGTATCAGAATAGCCACTGGGGCTACACCTTTCACTTTAGTTTATGGGTCTAAAGTGGTACTGCCTATTGAGGTTGAAATCCCATCACTAAGAATCAAAATGCATGGTCTAGTAACTGATGATGACTACAGAGTGTCTAGGTTGCAAGAACTTGAACTACTAGATGAGCGCAGACAAGCAGCATATGATCATCTCAGAGTATATCAGAAGATAATGTCTAGAGGTTACAACAAGAAAGTTAGACATAAAGAATTTCAGGTTGGTGATCTAGTCTTGAGAGAAAATTCTAAAAATCAATCACATCGAGAACGCAAGGGGAAGTTTGAACCCAACTGGCTGGGTCCCTTTGTAATCACTGCTACTTTTGGCTCTAGTGCCTATCAACTCTCAATGACTGAAGGAGAACAGCTCTGAGAACCAATCAACATTCTCCATCTGAAGAAATTTTATGCCTAAGACATTTAGTCTATAGTAAAAATTAAAAAAATATTAAAAAAATTGAAAAAATGAAAAATACAATTAAAATGAGAAAAAGAAAAGGTGCCTTGGTGAAAATCTAGAAACAAGCGCCTTGGTAGAAAAAATAGAATCTTTGCCAAGATGTTGAAAACCTGACAAATGGGTGCCACTTGTTTCAAAATGCTCCATCTATCAGCGCAATCTTGGTCTTTCCCAACTTTCAGTCTTGCTTTAGTTTATACATATCTCCCAGTTTGTTTTCGCGTTCCAGTTTTCAATAAGTCAGTCTGTACACCAATTAGCTCAAGCATCTGTATCCTATCAATGCTTAACACTTGGGGGCAATCAATGTCAAATCCTATGGTCTCCAGAATATCTTAGACATATCATATCCAGTCAGAGTCCTTTGAAGCTTCATGTGAGTCAGTCAGTCAGTCTTGTCTCCAGAAAGGATTTTGCATCTACAACAACGCAATCAAACATCAAACTCAAACTGAAAACAATCTATGCTTTTTACATGCTTTTATCTCCTTGTATGCTTACTAATTCACATTGAGATTTTTTGCATTATTGTGTTCCCACAAGCTCTTCGATGATGTCCTTTACAAGATTTAGAGAGTGATGACTGGGGGCATAATCTTTTCTTTGTTTTCTTCTTATATGTGAAAATCTAACAACTTTGGAAATTCTAGATTGAAATGGTATTCAACTGTAAGAGCCTCTATCTCAAATTGGATGGCCATGCGTACCTCGACCATTGATACCCAGAAAATTTAAGGAAGTTTGATCTAACTATTATCTTTTTTGAGTGAGTTCTTTCTCCTATTGTGAAATGCACTCTTACCTAAGGATGTGAATGATAAAGGGTCACTACGGGTAATTCACATTGGATTTAGAATGATCTCTTGACTGTTTGATGTGTTTGTGAACGCAAGGCATATTCAGATCATCATGATGTTTATGTTCTGATGCTTATACAAATTGCTATATCGAAATGGACATGATATTCAGGTCATCCTGGCGTTTATGCCTTGGTGCCTATATCTAATCTGACATTCCAAAAATAAAATCAATATTCATATATCCATGGTTGTTGACTAGTGGGTGTTGTATTGATTCTTGCGCATACAAATTGATATTCATATGTCTATGGTTTCATAGCTAGTGGGCATTGTATTGATTTATCCGGTTACCTAAAAGTTCAATGATGATAACAAATCAACATATGATCAGTGAGTAGGTCCTAGGTCTTAGGTTGCATTTCATTCTACATTCCATTTTTCATCTTTGCATGATCTCACAATGACTAAATGAACTTCAATGCTTAAACAATTCTTCAAATCGCATCTTCAAATCTAACAAGAGCTGAATCTCACATGAAGGTTCCTCCAACGAAACAACAAGTATAATCCTTTTTTGGGATCAAAATCAAAATCTGAGATCATTCATATTGTCTACTGCTTGCATAATCGACCTTCCATCATCACAGAAATCCAATATTCAACTTAATTGATTATCTTACATCAAACTATCAAAATTTCAACTTGGTCAACCATGGTCAACTCATGGTCAAACCTAGTCAAACTTGGTCTTCTGGACCTCTAAATGATGCAGAATGCATTTTCAAACATGTATAACCATTTCTCAAATCCATTAACATGCTTCTGAACTATTCAACACTAACTTTTCTTGTTAGATTTCAATTTTAATCCTGAAGGGGGCATGGTATTGCATATCATTCAAAGTCTGTAATCAAATTTGAAATCATATCTTTCCTTAGTAATCAAGACAAAAACCATGTCTAGTTGTTGATTCATCAAAAGTCCTCATCACTTGGGGCAAATCTATCATCGCTTGGGGCATATCAAATTCATCGAGATCCATATCAATCTGGTATTCTCCTAATCTTGTAAATTGTATCAGTTTTTGCAACTATCGGTTCAAATGTGTTATTTCCTTGGTTCTTCAGTAACTGAAGGGTTCAGATGTGATACCTATGTGGTTCTTCTAAGGAAAATTGAGTCTGAAATCGGTCACTCACTTCTTTGCAATCATAAGGTTCAGAATCAGGCATTTTGACACTTTTTCACAATCATTGGTTCATCGCTATTATAGTTAACATTATCTTTGGTCATTCAGGACCTATTATCTTCAAATCTTTCAATCAGTTTCTATTTCATATCAATTTTAATTTCAAACATCAGTTTCAAACATCATACATAGACTATCTTTGAGCCACTGTGCTTCGCACAACAATTCAAAGAGGGGCAAAATGTAATACCCCAAAAATGGGCTATAAGGTCATTAATCTTCTATATCAACATATCGAATGAAATCCACATCAAAGTCCTAACCTAAGGCACATCGGCACATCATCGAATCCTAATTGATTATCTCAAATTCTGCATTAGGGAATATTCCTAGTAATATTCCTAATTATCCTAATTATCTTTAATTTAATGATTATTTGGCGATAAATCCTATTTATCCTAAAGTTTAATTAATTGAATATTCTTAATATTTAATTAATTAGATTTAATACCGCCACTTAATTATTTAATTGAAGTTAATTATATTTATTCCTGAATTGTATTATTTAATTTTGACAATAAATCCAAAATCTTATGAATAATTGATTAAATTCTTATTAAATTAATTAAAACAACTTGTCAATTTTTAATAATATTGTTTGGAATAAAAGTTTGAAAAATAATTGATTAACCCATAAATCAATTATTTTATTTTTCAAAATCAGTTAAGTTGGAAATAAATCACTTTATTATTAAATCAATTCATAAATAAATCATGCACAATCAAGAAAAGCAAACAACTATCAATTATCAATTAAAGCTAAACTCTATTTTGAGTTGATCTCTGCTTTTGCATGTTTTTGTGAGTTAAATATCCTTTATTTAAAAATAACTCAAAAATCAACCTGAGTTATTTGAGTGATTCATGGCTTTTTTTCCCATGCACCTCTAAAGCCCTGGATTTCTATAAATTAAGGCTTCAACTCATCTCAAATCATCTCATAATTGTGCAAACTTATGCTGGCGAATTGGTGTCTGAAGAATCAAAGCTTCTTTTGCAAATCAAACAACTTTGTGAGATCATTCATATTTTAGCATATCATATTAGAATTTCATTTCTAGATTATTATAGCATATTAGTTTTTACATATCATAGATTTCATATCATTTTTTCATCTTATTGCATAGAAAATATAAAAAATAGATTAATTGCATACATTCCATATCCATCTTTTGCATTAAAATCCTTCATTTAGGTGTCGTCAAGGTCACTGATCTTGATAACAATCTGAGAAGATCATACTCGCACCTATTAGAAGGCAGTAAATCACCTGGTTAGTTTAGCTTTCAATTTATTACAGCTTTCATTTTTGCTAACCTCTAATGTTTTACTGAAGTGTTGTGTTTATAGATCAAGTAAAAAATTCACACACACAACCAGTATGTGAAATGGGTGTTATAAGACCTTCTCCTCTGACTCCTAGGGGTCCTTTACTTGAATATCCCATTTTAGCTATGAGTTTATCTCCTGGACCATATGCTTTAGAAGGGATTTTGGATACTGTAGAGTCACTAGTTGGAATAGCTTGAGATTTAGGTTCATCCTTGTATAGCCATGTAAGCATAGCTTCATCCTCTTCAAACTCTTGTTTAGATACTTGCTCAGCTACAAAATTCTTTTTATATGCCTCAAGAGGTTCTTTAGAGTCTGGTTTGGACTATTTTAAAGATTGTCCATAAGACTTAGGTGAGATAGGTAGAGATGTCAAAGATAAGACTAGCTCTATAGTATATTCTCCCATACCATTTTCTTTGATATTGACATCTTTTGCAAGGATTTCCATTTTAGATGTGGATGCTTCTTTTGTTGGCTCAATGGAAGATTCTCTATTATTAGGCACAAGTTTATCTGCACTTTCTTTCAATGTATTGCAAGTGGTGGATATGTCTACTGGAATAGTGACCTCTACTCCTTCATAAGGAAATTTCAAGTATTGGTGGAATGTAGAAGGAATATCCTTCATCTCATGTATCCATGGTCTCCCTAGAAGAATGTTGTAAGCCAAAGGTAGATCAAGAACTTGACATATAGTATCTCTGATAACTAGACCTGCTCTGATAGGTAAGACAATGGTGCCTTTGGAAGATCTTTCTTGTTCATCATAGGCTTTTATAGTTATTTTATTTCTAGGATCAATAGCCAATTCTGAAAATCCCAATTGTGTGACCAAGCTGTAAGAACAAATGTTTAGGCCAGCACCCCCATCTATCAACACATGTTTGACTCTATGGTTCTGGATCAAGACTTCTATATGCAAGGGCTGGTTATGTGGGTGACTCAAGGAGTTGTCATCTTCCTCTGAAAAGGAGATATATTGCGGAGATGTAAGATGTCCAACCATAGTCTGGAACCTATCTAAATCAAGGTCATCGGGAACATTGGATCCGAGCAAAGCTTTGTCTAGAATAGTTCTATGAGCTAGAGATATCTGAAGTAACTCAAACATTGATATTTTTGCATTCGTGTCTTGGAGTTATTGAATAATGTTATAAGATGTTGGCCTCGTATCTTTAGGATTGGAAGATTTAGAAACAACCTTCTGTTTGGAAGCAGAAGAAAGATTGAAGGGCATCTTAGGGACATTTGATGAATCTTGGATTTGTCTGTTTAGATGTGCCTAAGCTTGTGATCAAGTAATTGTGTTAGCTAAAGTATGATCTCCATCTCTTTGCACAATTGTGATGACATTGCAATGCTCAGAGAGACAAGGTTCAACTATATTAATAACAACATTATTTCCAGGGTAAGCATAATTGACCTTTGCCCCCATATTAGGCTGAGAAGATGAAACTTCTTGACCATGTTTCAGAAATGGTTTTGTGAATGCTGTATGATGATTATTGATCTTATGATTTTCAATCATGATGTCTCCTTTATCTATCAGATCTTGAATAGTATGTTTCAAGCGTAAGCAGTTATTAGTTTTGTGACCTTTACCCCGATGGAAATCATAGAATTCATTCTCTCTCCATCATTTTGGTTTAGGATCAGGATCAGATTGTTGGAGATGATGTTATTAGCTAGAAAAGTTCTCATAGGTTATTTCAAAGATTCTCCCAGAGGAGTGAACTTTCATTTATTATCAAC
Source organism: Chamaecyparis obtusa (assembly GCA_027943335.1). NCBI lineage: Eukaryota > Viridiplantae > Streptophyta > Pinopsida > Cupressales > Cupressaceae > Chamaecyparis > Chamaecyparis obtusa. Next base: position 782,615 of record BSBK01003955.1, read on the forward strand.
AGACCAAGATTTGTATTCTGGCTTCTTTTGAGATTGTTCGAGCACCTTTTGCTCTGAAGCTTTGATTACTTGGGTACCAATAGTTAGATTGAAAGCTGGTGCCTTTGATGGGGCATAGATAGTATCAACAAAACCATCTATGAAAATGCCTTTATTCTTGTTCCAGTTTTTATTCTTGTCTTTAGAACTAGATCCTGATTCATACTTGTCCTTTAAAAGTGTGATGTCTCCTTTTTTCACAAGTACCTTTTCAATTTTGATCACATTGTCTACCATCTTATCAAAAGATGTATGATCTTGCATTTGTAAAGGGTAGTTGATCTCTGGGATAATATTATTGATGAAGATTTCTAGCTTCTCAGTTTCTAGAATAGGCCTAGCATATAGAGAGAATTCTTCCTCCATCTCTTGAGAAATGTCAGGAATGGTTCTCCTGGATATTGTTTGAGATTGCATATATCAATCATGGTGACTAGATGTTGAACGTTGTAGGAGTATTTCTGATAGAACAATTTGATCAACCCCTCAAAAGTTTTGATAGTAGAAGGCAATCTAGAGAACCAATGAATGGCTGCTCCTCCCAGAGATCGAGAAAAAAAGATGCATTAGATAGGTTGGTTCATGCATGAACTCCATAGATTGTGTACAAAATTCCCTGACATGATCTTGAGGATTAGAGTGTCCATCATATTTATCATATTTAGGCATCTCTACTCTTTTTGGGAATGGTGGCATGTACAAGTCTTTTTCAAATGGAAAAGGACATAGGGCCTCCATGGAGAACTCCTTGGGTTCCTTTTCTTTCTCAAGTTTATTAAGTTTGACTTGCATAACATGAATCTATTTCATCATAGATGTGAGGGGAGTTTCTTCCTCATGCGTAATGATATCTTTAACATTAAAGTTGGGAGGAAGTTTAGCTCCTTGATGAGATAATTGTAAAAAGTATGCCTCTCTGTCCTCTTTCAAGAAATGCTTCATCATTCTTTTGAAGTTATCATCATTTTGATATTGAGCAATTTCAGAAGGTGTAGGTTCTTGATCTGCACCATGTTGAGATTGAGATCTTTGAGAGCCAAAGTTTGTCCCTACTTGAGACATGGTAGGAGTTCTCCCTGGGATAGATTGAGGAGGAGTTTTTTGATTACCTTTGTGAGTTGATGAAGGAGGAATGTAACCAGATTTCAATAAAAAATTGCCAAGACCGTCGTCTTTGTAAAGACAAAAATTGTAGAGTTGCTCAAGAGTTGGAGCTTGTAGAGTATTCAGAGGTATGGGATGGGATACTTCTCCAGATTTCTTGTGAGAGGAAGCTCTAGTTTCCACCATTAACCTTGGGTGAAATAAAAGAATATGATGAAGACAACTGAAGAAAGATTTGATTCAAGAATATCAAATGATGCAACCTTGTCAAGGTTTGGTTGATTGAAGCTTGGATTAGATGTAAATGAAGGAGAATGTTCCCTGGATGTATGGGTAGATTCCCAAAAGATAGCAGACACAAGTTCACAACACTTAGCCGTTTTGAAGATGGATTGAAGGTTGATAGTTATGACAAGGTTTTGACACAAGATGAAAAAGACTCAAATCGATTAAACGAAAGGCTAAATCGGATTCCAAAGGCCACTTTAGGAAAATGATTGGATTCTTAGTAATTGCTGCTCTATTCCTTACATAGTGATTTATTTGACAGATTTTGGAAATAGGTTGAAAAAGCTGGGTATCTGGCAATTCTGACAACTTTCTGACAATTTTTCAAAATTTCTCAAACGACTTTTGATAGGCTCATACGACACTGGGTATGGTATGAAATGACAATTGGAAAACTTGTACGACAGTTGCAAAACTCACATGATAGTTGATAGTAGGGTTTTTGACTTTTTTGAATTGACTGGCAACAAAACTTGTACGACAATATAACATATACCATACAACAATCTGGGGGTTCTGAAACAACAATAGCCAAAAGTCGTACGACTTTTTGACTTTACAAGATGAATTTTGACTCCAGAAAGGTGTTTGACATCAGATTTTACAATTTTTGAGATTTTCAATTTCAGATTGTTCACAAAATTGTCTGTCCAGATTTGAAGATTGTAATGGATTGATTCATTCTTAGTAACTAGATAGATAAATAGGCACGCAAAATAACAAGCAAGTGATCTCAAGCACATCTGAAAACAATGAACAGGGGACAAAGAAACCTTGTGCATGAACAATCAAGTGACTAAATTATGCTAATCCCTAGGAGTGCTAACAATGTATGTTCAAAAAAAGTTTTTCAATAATGCACATATTCCTAAACAATGAAAATTTGGCCTCACTAAGGTTTTTAGTAATGGTCTGACTCTGCAAATTTTGTGATCTCAAGAGGGTGAACTCCAATCAGGTGCACCGGGGTTTTGACACAGTCTGAGAAATTAATCAATTAGGAGCTGCTAAGGAGATTTGACAACCCAACAAGAGACCACACTTGTGAAGATTTCCTCCACAACAATATTTATATAGCGACTACTGCTACCATGGTGAAAATGGCTATTACTGCTTGAGGTTCCGTCAATGTGGTTGACCCAATTAAGGGAATGTCCACTATGGTTAACCCTCTCTAAAGGTGAATCACAAAATATACCACATGGAGACTGGTTCCAGATTCAAGGATCTGAGTTTCTGGTACTACCCAAAAAGGGAGTAGAGCATAGTCCTCTAGCCTTTTCACTTTTAACCCAAACAAAGTAGACAGATTAATCCGACATGCTAAGACCAAGATTATCTCACAAAGATCTATGATGTCAAACACTCATGATCTATCAACCTCTCTGAAGAGAGAATGTATCAATCAGAAGTTGAAGACGCACAAATCTAGTAGAATGTGAGATGCTCTCAATAACCTCCCTACCTACAAGGATTCCTTTGTTGAGAAGAGTTTCGCTAGAAATCCACTCTCTCAAGAACCACGAATAGTGTTCAGAGGGCTTATTTACTATGTGTAACAAAGATGCTGAAAAGCAAATCTATGTTCATTTTTATAGCCCAAAATGAAATCTATGATATGAAAGCAATAAAGGTCACATAAGCTTGACACGCAAGAGTTCTTTTTAATCCAAATCAAAATGTTATTAGCTGAGAAGATTACCTGAATTCCTCACAACGCGCTTAGTAGATTCTTACCTATTTTTAGCAATTCTCATGCTTTTGCCCAATCAAAATCAGCAGAAATCAATCAGGAACAAAAAATTTTAATTATTAATGTTAGTCATCAGTCCAAATCAGGAAAACAAATTTGGAAAATTGCCTGAAAAAGTGAAATGAAAATTGAAACCTGGCACTAAAACTCGTACGACAGTGGGTCACCTCCCAGACGACAGTCTAGAAACTCGTACGACACTGGGTATAGGATCATACGACAAAAGAGCTTCCAAATGACACTTTGATTCTAGTGGTACGATCCTTGATCAAATAAACTATCATACGATGGTGGGTATCCTCTAATATGAGTTTCTGACAAAAATCATACGAAAATTGTACGGACAAAAATTAAAAATCATAGCTTGGAATAGAAAATGACAAGAAGATGATTGAAATTGATAGAAATTGAATGGAAACCCATTTTAGGGCCCCACGATGGGTGCCAGAAATGTGTGTGTGAATTTTGTACCTAGCTGTAGACACAACACTTCAATAAAACATTAGAGGTTAGCTAAAAATCAAAATCATGCTGTGAAATGAAAACTAATCTAACCAGGTGATTTACTACCTTCTAGTAGATGCGAGTATGTATTCTCAGATTGGACCGAGATCAGTGACCTTGACGACACCTAAACGAAGGATTTGAATGCAAAATCTAGATATGAGATGAATGCAAATTAATCTATTTTTTTAGTTTTCAGTGCAATAAGATGAGAAATGATATGAAATCTAATCTATATGAAAAACTGATATGCAATGATTTTAAGAATTGATATGAAAAACAAAATTGATCTCACAAACGTGGTTGATTCGCAAGATTCTTCAGATACCAATTCGCCAGCATAAGTTTGCAAATTATGAGATGATTTGTGAAGAGCTGAAGCCTTGATTTTATAGAAATCCAGGGCTTTGGGGATGCATGGAAAAAGCCATAAATCACTCTAGTTGATTTTTTAGTCAACAAGGAATTAGAGATAGTTAACTCGCAAAAAATCATGCAAAAACAACTTTTTGATTTAAATCAGTTGAGATCAACTTTTAACTCAAAAGAGAGTTGAGTTTTTTTTTAAAACAACTTGAATTGATTTTCTGATTTATAGTTTAACTATTTTTTGGATGTGCATAATTAATTATGAATTAAATAAATAAATAAAGTGATTTACCCTCAACTTAACTGATTTTAAAAATAAAACAATTAATTTATGGGTTAATCAATTATTAAATCAAACTTTTATTCTAAAACTATATTATTAAATTTGATAATTGACATTAATTAATTAAATAAGAATTTAATCAATTAGTCATAGGATATTTGATTTATTGTCAAAATGAAATAATACCATTTGGGAATAAATATAATTAAATCCAATTAAATAATTAAGTGGCAGTATTAAATCTAATTAATTAAATATTAGAAAAATATTCAATTAATCAAACTTTAGGATAAATAGGATTTATCGCCAAATAATCATTAAATTAAAGATAATTAAGATAAATAGGAATAAGGAATATTCCCCTGATGCAAAATTTAAGATAATCAATTAGGATTCGATGATGTTCAGATGTGCCTTGGGTTAGGACTTTGATGTCGATTTCGTTCGATGTGTCAATATAGGAGGTTAATGAACTTACAACCCATTTTTGGGGTATTACAGTATCACCCCATTTTTATTCAGTTTTCAAAAACATTTCTTTCTTAC